>VDFB02232980.1:23387-74316 GCA_007258455.2 Sequoia sempervirens
CTTCGGCTTTGGTGTCCATGAGTCCCTACAAAGTTGACCAAAATTCCCAAGAATCGAATCTCGTAACCGATACAATAGAAGTAGGTAACCCAAATGAACCCATACAAATTGAAAGTACAAATGAGCTGTCAGTTCAGCAGTGACTTGTTTTTTACATGGCATTAAGATACACATTTTGCTGAATCGATCAACTACTACATACAAGTAATCATGTCCCTTCCTAGACATAGGTAACCCCCCTACAAAGTCCATTGACACACTTTCCCATGGACGAGAAGGTACAGGTAGAGGTGTGTACAAGCCCAATTTCCTGTTACTAGGCTTACTAGTTGCACACATAACACAACCTCTAATATACTTAGTTACAGTTTCTTGCATATGAGGCCAATAACAATACTTTTGCAGCTGAGTCAATGTTTTGTTTACCCCAAAGTGTCCTGCAATCAATGAGGTATGTGCTTCTCTAATCACCTGTGCTTGTTCATCTTTTGGAACACATAATTTACCCAAGTGATATAACAGTTTATCCTGCACATAATAATCTTTCTCTTCTACATGTTTACCATTCATTAAAGCAGCATAGATATCCTTAAAGTTCTCATCATTAGCATATTGTTCCTGAAAACTTTCGTAAACCATAGAACTATTCTGAAGGATTATCAAAGCATTCATCATAGGAGGTCTAGAGAGCATGTCTCTACTTTGTTAATAGGTGCACCTTTCTTTATAATTTCTTACTAAACCAAAATGAAATGTTGCAGAAAACCCATCCAATCGAAGTGCCTACTTTGTTGCGCTTTTAGTTTCTAGAGTGCAATATTGAAGTGGTCATGATCAAGGTGGATTACAGCGCTTTCTTTCCCATTATGTAATGTTTCCATTTTTAACACTCTAAACTAAAGCATAAAGTTCTTTATCATAATGGGATAGTTACTTACTTTCTGAAAAGGTTTCAGAGTGGTAGCAAACTGGTTTACCTCCTTGCATGAGTACTGCTCCCATGGCAAACCCACTCGCATCTGTCTCGATTTCAAATGGTTGATGTAGATCTGGTAAGGCCAAAACTGGTGCGGTGCTCAACTTTCCCTTCAAAGTGTCGAAAGCCTTCTGTTGTGGACCTCCCCACTGAAAAGTTGCCTTTGTACTGGTTAATGCATGTAATGGTGATGCTATAAAAGAGAAGTTTGCAATAAACTTTCTCCAGTACTGAACTGCACCTAGGAAACTTCTAACCTCTGTGACTGTACTTGGCTTAGGCCATTTTACAATAGCTTCGACCTTCGCAGGGTCTACTTTCAATTGACCACTCCCTACGACATAGCCTAAGTACACTAAGGATGTCTTAGCAAATTCGCATTTAGACATCTTTACATACAATTTTTCTTTTCTCAATACATCAAAGACTTTCTTTACATGACTTACATGATCTTCCCAAGTTCGACTGAATACAAGGATATCATCTAGATAGACTATGACAAAATCATCAATAAAAGGATGAAAGACATCATTCATGACTCTCATAAAAGTAGCTGGTGCATTACAAAGCCCAAAAGGCATAACCAACCACTCGAACAGTCCCTGTTTTGTCTTAAATGCAGTCTTCCATATATCATCTTCTGCAATTCTTATCTGATGATAACCACTTCTCAAATCTAACTTAGTGAAATAAACTGCATGTTTTAATTGATCAAGTAAATCATCTATTCTGGGAAGAGGATACCTGTTCTTTACCGTTATCTTGTTCAAAGCACGATAGTCGATGCACATCCTCCAAGTTCCATCTTTCTTTGGAACCAAGACAATTGGAGAACCGCAAGGAGAAGTACTAGGACGAATAACTCCTTTTTCCACCAACTCTTGAACCTGCTTTTTAATTTCCTCATTCTGCATAATTGATAAACGGTACATGCCGATATTAGGAAGTGGCACATCCTGCTGTAACTGGATTTCATGCTGTATCTCTCTCTTGGGTGGCAACCCCTTCGGTTCCTGAAACATGTCATCATAAGTGGAAATAATCTTGACCATTTCAGTTTTATGTTTTGGGTCACACCCCTTGAATGCCTCAGATTTATCATCTTCTTTGGCTTTTACAAGCATCAATACAAAGTTTTTACTTGAGTTGACCAATCTCTTCATTTGACCAGCATTAACTAAAGTAAGATTAGTCTTCACCTTATGTGCCCGTACAATGTATTCTACCCCATCTTTAAAAAGATGATACTTATTCTCCCCCCTATAAAAGATTGCTTTTCTGTCATAAAGATAAGGACTCCCTAACACAAGCCCACAAATATCCAAAGGGACCACATCGACTTCTACCTCATCTACAAAGTTTGCAGTGATAGCAAATCTCAATTTACACTGTTTAGTTACTTTTAATTGTGCATCATTGCAAACCCATCCGAGTGGATATGGTTTCGGATGAGGTGTTGTAGCCAAATTAAGTTTCTTTACAACTTCTTCAGATATTAAGTTGACTTGTGAACCCGTATCAAACAGAGTATCAATCTTAGTGTGTTTTGTTACAACACGAATATGAAACAATTCATTTCTTTGCTTATCAACCTTAGGAGAAGATTCTTTACTTGTACTTGCACTGGCATTAGAAAAACTTGCATCAGATGAGAGAGATATACCTTTCCCTTTACCTTGGATTCCGGTAGCAACAATCTTCGTCTCATCTCCGGAGTCTGAACCAAGATCTGTTGAATCACTGCAGTAGTCTTCTTGCCTTTATTACCTCCATATCTTTTCGGCCTCAACTCAGGATGAAGCTTCCAACATCTTGAATCATCATGCCCCTCTTTCTTGCAATGGGAGCATGTGGGTTTCTCACCCTCTTTCTTAGCTGTAGCTGTTTTCTTCCCTTTGCCTTTATCTTTGTCTTTGTCTTTCCCTTTAGACTTACCCTCGAACTTAGATGGCTTCTTGGAAAAGTTATCACTAAAAGTATTCTTACCCCTTGACTCTATATGAGTAGCTTGAACAGACACCTCGTCTAGATTGTTGGGACTCAACATCAAAATAGTGTGCCTAAGGTAAGAATGTAAACCACCAATATACTTAAGTAATGTGTCTTGGGTATACAAGGGAACATTTAGAGCAATGGCCCGTTTCCTAAACTCATGAGTATACTCCTGGACAGACTGCCCCTTACCTTGCCTAAAGGTTTGCCAATTCATGGTTAACTGTTGCATGTAACCTAAAGGGTAGAATTGTTTCCTAAGGGCAACAACAAACTCCATCCAAGACATATTAACTTGACCATGGCGAGCAATTTCTTCACGAGTTTTACTCTCCCACCAGGTGAGAGCTGTACCTCCCAACCGGAGAGTTGCTAATTGAATCCTAGAAGCATCTTCTACTAGGCCTTGAATCCTACAGTATACTTCTACTTGTTGGACCCAATCGTCTAACTTCTCAGCATTTAACTCCCCACAGTATTTAGGTAACTCAAATTTTACATCAAGCTTAATTACAGGCTTAGACTTGCTCTTAAATGGATTTACATTAGAAGAAGGAGAAGGAGAAGGAGGAGAAGAAGGAGGAGAAGAAGGGGGAGTAGAAGGAGGAGAAGGAATTTCTGGAACTTTCCCCTCTGTGTCTTTCTGATCTTCCTGCTTCTTGTGCTTTGAAGAACCTCCCTTTTCGTGCTTCTTCTTGTCAGCATAAATTTCATCCACCATTGCCTTCATGTCAAGGAATAACTTTTGAAAATCCTTGTCACTAAGCTCTGAACTTTGTCCACCTTCTTTCGCTTCCATCTGTGACGGTTGATTAACTCTTCGTCTTCCGATTTCAGGATTGTAATCTTCGAGTTCTCCTTCGCCTCGTTGCAACCTGGATCTTGTTAGCATTCAAATTGCAATACAAGCCACACACAAAGCTCTGATACCAACTTGATCTATATAGGATCTAGGACTCGTTGCTTATAGAATGCTTAACGTTAAAAGATCAATTATTACAACGCTTAACTTAAATGATTACAAATTAAATGCTCAAATGAAATAATGAACATAACAATAAATAAATGCCAAGATAATAAACTGAGAAAGAAAAGAGAGAAGAAATAGAGAGACGAAACCACAATTGATAACGGAGTTCATCCCTAAGGACTACGTCTCCGGGTCCCTCTCCAATGGAGGACCGATCCGATTAGCTCCAAATTCAATTACAATGGCTTCAAGACTATCTCCTTCAAGCATTCAGCAGCATGTCATTACTCTGATGTGCAGAAACGTCTTTAATCTCTCGAGCATTCTCTCGCTATCTCCACCTGGACTTGGAAAACAAAGGCCTATACCCCCTTTTTTATACAAAAAACTTGCCTAATTAGGCTTAACCACTTCATTAAGTGCATATCTTCCTCCATCAGCCCGTATCAGGACTAGTTTAGCTTTTGCAATCAAATGGTTGAGGGATATCTTGTTTGTTTTGGCTTATTTAGCCATTTGTTTATGGTTCGGCCTATAGTTTTACAATAAAAATAAACAAACTCCTCCATATACTCGAGAGTATATCGTGGCGCAACGGTGTAAAGTATTTTGTTGAACCGGCCGGTGCGGGTTCAAACCACCGGCCGGTTTGTTTTTTTAAAACAAACACCGAATTTACTAACAATAAAACAAAACTCGCTCATATCCATATTAATGCCGATATCGGCGGGTGCAACGGCCGGGGAGTTGGTTGATAGTGCGCAGGTAACGGGATCGAATCCCACCGAACTTTTGTTCCGAAATTCATTGCATACATGCGCAAACACAAGACACGTGTCACCATTAAATTGGCCGGACCTGACGACGTGCACGCTGATGAGGACAAGCCGTACGATGACTAGACTGCCGACACGCTGTCCACGTGTCGACCTCTGATTCGCCACAGGTGCTGACCGAGCTGCCACGTGTCCGATGACTGGACTGCTGAGTTGTCTGCCACGGGCGATGCCACGTCATCAGTACGGATGCCACGTGTCAATACATGATTGGTCCGTACGATCCGAGTCGTTTGCCACGTGTCGGGCCGAAATTCGTCAACTTGTATTCCGTACTGTACGGACTGACACGTCAGCATGATGACGTCATCAGTGCCCTCTAAGTTGACTGAAGTTTGACTGCCTGTATCTTGAGCATACGACGTCGGATTTCGACGAAACGAACGTCGTCGGAATCGTCTCTACGAGCTCTTCGCGATGACGCTGATTCCGTCAATTTCTGAGATGATTATTTTTTTCGCCTTCTGGACGCCCCTGAAGCCAGTTTGACTGGAAGTTTGACTGGCCGTAATTTGCACAAACGGAGTCCTTTTCGACCCGTTCAAGTTGCGTTGGAATCAGGATTTCATTCTCTTTCTGATGAAGCTGAAATCTGGAGCATTGGGAACACTTCAATTTTCACTGAAAAATTGTCCCCCAGATCAATCAACCCCCTATAACTCCATGCCATACTCAACCTCCTTACACCTTTCAAGATCATGCATATCAATCATATACACCTCAACCACCTCAACACTCCTCATATAAATCTCAACAACCCCCACAATAATACACTAATCCTCAATCACCTCAAACTAATCCACTCCAACATCCATCACAACCATACTCCTCTCTACCATCTCACCAACCACAAAATACATATTACAACTATCAATCACACCCATCACAACCTCACATGCAATCCTATGGGAATGCACTCCAATATCCCTCTCACTAGCAATCCCAACCACCACCATATTCTCATCCTCCAAAACATCAATCGAATCACAATCAATTTCAACAATAAATCTATCCATCTCAATCACCAAAAAAACCACCACACTTCAACGTTCAACTACAACCATCATACACAAATCCACCTCCTAATCTATCTCATCATCTTCCATCTCCACATAATCCATACACCAACTAGAAAAGTTTCAAATTGGTGGCTCATCCCTCATCCACAATGCCTAATCAAGAATAGAAGGACATGAAAGTTGCACTTAAGTACTTACAAGAAATAAATACTAAGAAGTCCTTTAAATTAGAGGAATTGTGCCCATATCCCTTTGATCACACCATTGCAACTACACCCAAGTTCTCAAACATTTTGAGATCCCCAAATTTGATTAATATAAAGGGAAAGGTGACCCTTAGGATCATGTTAAATGATTCTATATGACTTGTTAATAGGTGGCCTATAATGATAACTACCTCCTTTTTTTATTCCTTCGAAGCTTGGGTGGACAAGCATTAGAGTGGTTCTTGCACCTTCCTCAGGGTTTTGCTTCTACCTTTATAGATTTATCTAAAAAATTTTGGCACATTTCTCCTATATTCTTGAACATGAGGTCAACATGATTGATCTATGTACATTAATAAACAACATACTAGAGAGAGTTTTGTAAGCTATTTACAAAGTTGGCAAGCCCAAGCTAGTCACCCCTCATGCTACTTACTTGAAATCAATTGGTGTTCATTATCTTTGTTAAGAATTTACACATAAAATTATCTTTTCATTTGTGCATTCATTGTGCTTTCATAATTGACAAGATCATTGAGAAAGGTATCACCATTGAAAAGGAACTTATAGATAAGGGTCTAGTCAAAATCTATAAGGAAAACAATGATAATCCCTCTAATAATAAATCTCACTTTTGGAACAAGAATAATAATGTTGCCAATGAATGTGTGACTGATACTAAGCATATCCAGGTGGATAACACATCCCAAGCCAATCAAAATGCATCTATCTCATCTACTATGAATGCAATATCCATTCCTCGAGGAACACCCTAACCTTCCAAGCAAGGCAATGCTAAACACTCTTTCACTCCTTTAAGATAACCCCTTGATGTAGTGTTTCGTAAGCTAGTCCAAGCTGATGTGGTCACCTATCCAATCACCCAACCTTTAGATGACACTAAACCAAAGCCTAATTGGGTTAAGGACCTCATTGATAAAGGTGATATTACTTTGGAAGGGAACTAGTCCACCTCATCTAATGCTCAAATACAGATATATCAAAATGCTTTTCCAAACCACTCCCAAGGTGCTAGCACATCCAATGCAAACTTTGGTTCACATAATTCCTAAAACAATAGTGAAAGCAATCAGACCAATAATGTTGATTATACCAAGGTCCTCTTTAATTATGACAATGTGGTCAGTTGCATCATGCAAGTTGATCCTTGTGTGTCCATAATTAGAGTGAAATCCAAAGAACCTCAATGTGTAGTCACTACTTTTTGAGGCCACATTACAATCCCAAGACCATCTAATGCACCCCAACCACCTCCAATTAGTCTGCATTGTAATATTTTAGATCTCCTTGGTTAAACCCTAGCACAAATCTCTATTTTAGACCTACTGAAGTCTTCCACTATCCACCAAGAGATCCTCACCAAAGCATTGCAATCTACGCCTATGTTCCTACTGACATTGATCCCACACAATTCTAAGAGTTAGTAGGACACCTTTCATCCACTTACTAGTTGAGCTTTATCCAAAATGGCATGCCTCCAATTGGCCTATCACATAATCATCCCCTACACATTGAAGTTCTTATTGCCAAGCACAAAGTAAAGATGGTCATGTTAGATAATGGTTCTACCCTTAATTTGTGTATATTGAAGTTTATAAAGTAAGTGGGGTATACTCAAGCTGACTTAGACAATCAGGTAATTACTATCAAGGTATATGACAATACAAAGCAAGATTTGGTTGGAACTATTTACCTCCCCATTTATGGTTGCTCATCATTGCAATATACCACATGTCATGTCATTGCTCTTGACCTCCCCTACAATATCCTCCTCAGTCACCCATGGGTCCATGCTATGCAAGCCATTTTGTCTACATATCATCAATGCCTTAAGTTCCCACATAATGGTATTGAAGTCACCATTCATGTTGAACCTCATCCTTTTGAGTATTGTCGTGCTCTTGAGGCCACTTTCCACCACTCTCAAAATTGTCCTGGGGTTGAAGTTGTGCCTTCCAATGCAACTTCATCCTCATCTTATGTCAATCCCAACATACTTTTCATGCCATCCAATCCATCTACTCTCATCGAATCCACCTTTTCCAAGGTCAAGACCGCTGATAAGGGTTTTGGGGAGTATGAAATGAACATCGCTCTCAATGTGGGCTCCATGCCCCTCACTCCACATACTTTTGGAAGGTCGTCCTCATCACAAAAACCACAAGAATCAACAATCAAAGTTTTGGGGTCCACCACTTTCCAATCTCCAGGTACTTTAGAACAAGATCAAATTGAGGAAGATATCAGTCAATGGGTATACCATGAAGAACCTAAGGGCTCTACTACATTGAATATTTTCAAGAAACTTATCCAATCCCTCATGAGATGGCTCAAAAATTTAAATACCAAGGGAAAGGATTGGGAGAAAATGAACAAGGTATAATTCAACCCATAAAACTACCAACTAATGTCAAACATCAAGGACTTGGGTACGAGTCTAAGAAAAATAAGCCCCCTTTATCACCTAGTACTTCTAACAATGTCACTTCAAATTTTGTTCCTATTGAAGATATTGCAAATAAATTCGTTAAACTTTCATATAGTTATTTGGATGTCTCTTCCTTTTTCTCCACTTCGTCATCCTGAACTCATCGATTGGGACCAACATGGCTCCGAAAATCTTGACCTATTTCAAAATGATGAGGAATTTATTGAATTCATGGGTTTACATGAAGGCTTTCCTTGTGGGGATCATAGATCAAACTTTTTCTACACACTTGATCAACATTCCTATTTTGGGGAAGATGAACTCCTTAATTGTAAAAGTAAAAGTCAAGAAAATCATTCAAGGTCTTTTGGTGAAAATGTCCCGGAGACACTTCTAGATCAATCAAAAGTAAAAAGAAAGGGTTTATCCTCTAATGAAAACCTCCTTGAGGTTTCAGAGGGTGAGGACATTCATATTCCCCTCATGGATACACAACAATCAGAAAAATCCTCTATCTTGATAGAGGAGAATAAGGAGATTAACTTGGGCACTACAACTAAATTGTGACTTACATATGTGGAAACCTCTTTGACAATAGATGAATATAAATTTTTTTATAGTATTCTCCAAAGAGGTTCAATCAACTTTTCATGGTCATGTTTTGACATGCCAAGACTTGACCTTTCCATAGTGGTGCATCATTTGGTTGTGCATCTCAATGCCAACCTGTCAAGTAGAAACTTTACAAGATGCATCCTCAAGTTGTATTGTTGATCAAAGCGGAGCTATAAAAGCTATTGGAAGTTTGTTTCATTAGGCCCATAGATTACTTAGATTGGATCTCTAACATTGTTCTTGTTGCGAAGTCAACTGGGGGCATCCACATTTGCACCGAATTTAGAGATCTAAATAAAGCTTGTCCAAAAGATGACTTCTCGCTTTCCAACATTGAAATCCTTATGGATTTAATGGTGGGTAATTCCATGTTGTCATTAATGGATGACTTCTCAGGCTATAACCAAATTTGCATTACAATAGAATACCAACATAAAACAACCTTTAAAACTCTATGGGGAACCTTTTGCTATCAATTCATGCCCTTTGGTTTGAAGAATGTTGGTGCCACGTATCAACATGCCATGATAGGAATCTTCCATGATCTCATACACATTATTATGGAAGACAATGTGGATGATTTGTTGGGAAAATCTAGGACTAGAGAAGAACACCTAGTCATCCTTGGACAGATATTCACTCAATTGGAATAATACCAATTGCAGCTCAACTCGAAGAAGTGTGTCTTTAGTGTAACCTCAAGTAAACTATTGGTTTTAAGAGAGGAATTGTGGTTGATCTTTCTAAATTTAAAGTATTTATGGATATGCCTCCTCCAAAAACACTTAAGCAGTTGAGAAGCTTGCAAGGAAAACTTTAGTCCATCTGTAGGTCCACCACTTATCTTGTTGATAAATTTCAACCTTTCAACCATTTGCTTCATAAAGACACCACATTTAAATGGGATGCTTCATGTTAACAAGGTTTCAAAAAAATTTAAAGAATATTTGGCTAATCCACCCATCCTCATGCCTCTTATATCAAGTAAACCATTATTGCTATACATTTCAACTACTTCAATGGCATTGGGGGAAATTCTTACACAACATGATAAGAATGGGAAAGAGTGTAGTATACTATATTAGTCACACACTTATTGAGTACGAAATCAATTACACACCCATAGAAAAGGCATGCTTGGAAGTGGTATTCATTCTCAGAAGCTCATGAATTACATGCTTAGTCATTCAATCAAACTTATTTCTAAAGTTGATCCCCTTAAGTATCTATTGTCACAAAAATATTTGGTAGGTTGTATGGCTAAATGGGTCATTCTTCTCACTAAGTTTGATATTGAGTATGTTGATCAAAAAGCAATCAAAGGTCAAGTTATTGTTGGTTAGCTAGAAAACGCTCCTCTAGTGGATGCCCATCCATTAATCACAATTTTTTTAGATGAGTCTATCTTCACCCTTATTGAGCAAGTTCTCAAGCACAATGGTATTTATGGGGCTCACACAATTGGAATGGTCTTTGCAAAGAATCTTCTTTAAACAAGTTATTTTTTTCCTACCATGTAACATGATACCTATAAATATGTTAAGAAGTGTTTTCCTTGTTAGCAACATGCAGATATAATGCATGCACCATCTCAAGCATTGCAACCTATTACCTCACCATGGCCCTTCTTACAATGGGGTGTTGATTTAGTTGGCTAGATACACCCCCCTTTTTCCAATAGACACACCTTCATCATCACTACCACTGATTATTTAACTAAATGGGTGGAAGCCATCCCACTTACTCTCATCACTAGCCTCCAAATTTCCAAATTCATGGTTTCCCTCCACCATCATTACCAATAATGTAAACCCTTCAAAAACCAACATGTGCAACAAATTTGTGAACAATTCCACATACAACCTCGTTGGTCCACTCCATATTACCCTCAAGGTAATGGCCAAGACGAGGCAACTAACAAAACCTTAATCAAAATCCTTAAGAAAGTTGTCAATGACACTAGTTGTGACTAGCATCACCACCTCAATCCCACCCTTTTGGCTCACTGTATGAGCATCCATACCCCTACTAGCACCACTCCATACTCACTAGTCTATGGTGTCGAATTTAGCTTGTCAATAGAAGTTGAACTCCCATCTCTACACATCTCATTGAAGAATATCATGAATGATAAGTATCAATTTGTACACCTAATTCAGTAAGAAATTTTGGATGAATGACACCTCAACGCCTACAACCATTTCCAAGCTTATCAAAATAGGTTAAGAAGAAGCTATAAAAAGAATATCAAACCCTGCCAATTCCAACTTAGAGACCTTTTTTTTAAAGAGAATCGGTAGACCTAGCAAGACTGAGAAAAGAAAGGAAATTTGAAGCTAATTGGCTGGGTCCCTATGTCATCATAGCAAAGTATGGTTAAAGGGAATTTCAATTAGCTAATCCTAATGGTGAACCTTTAGATGAACCCATCAACATCATCCACCTCAAGAGGTTTTATTCCTAAGTTAGCTAAGTTATCCCACCTTTCAAAAATCCAAAAAATCTAATTATTTTTTAATTTTTTTAAAAAAAATAGTAAAGAAAAATAAGTCATCATATGGTGAAAATCACCCTTGATGGCACCTTGGACAAGTAAATTTGGTGAAAACCTGGTCATAGGCACCATGCATATGGGGCATAATCATTATCTACCTCATCTCTCATTTTCCATGTACCTTCATGCATCCACTTACCATTCATATCCCTTACATGCTATCCCAATCCACCTGCATTCCATCTATTAGCTATCTTGATTCTCTCCATCCATCTAATAGTATATATCGGTTGAGTATTCAATGAGTCAAATTTACTATTGTAATTCTTAAGCTTCACGTGTTTATTCTAGAGTGCACCTCCTAGGTCCTAATACATTCCTGATACTTGAGGTTCTCTTATTGATTAGGCTTTTGTTAACTTCCATTGATTTTATATAATGTATATAATGTTGATCTTGTGTCGTCATCTTGGCTGCCCTTGTACATACTTGTCACTAGGTCCCATATTTGTGTTTGTTGTATCGCCAAGATCCTCTATCAAGCTAGTACTCCAACAAAATTTACAATCCCCCTTTGGTTTTAGGTATCTTAACTATCCCTTGTCATAGGAATCCTAGGATCTATCCCATCCCTCTTTGGTCTTCATAGGATATATCGTTCCTCACATCATACCACATCAATCCAACCATCATCTTTATGGGAAAGGATATTTGAGATCTCTGGTTATTCTTTTGGGTGTTGTAGAATCTTTTTTTATCTTTTCTTTGAACCTCCTACTCTACTTACTCAAGGTTGCCATGATCCATCATATTATGGTATGCTTTGACAAGTAGAAATAGGGGCAAGTCTTGGATTTGTATTTGTCATGTTTTCCTATCTGCCTCACGTTGTATCCACCAAGATCTATCTTTGTCTTGTGTTATGCTAAGGCATCCTTTTGTGCTTATGGTTTTCCAACATTGGCCCCACCAAAGCCGTTTATGAATTTGTAGGATTTTGGAACAACCCGTGTTTTTTTTGTGTTAGTATTATGTGTGTGATACATAGCCACCCTACTTCTTCATACCCTGGTGCATAATATCCCATGCTCAATCAAATTAAGTGGTCACTACATGGAAGTCTAATATATAATACTAAATTTCTCATTCTTGTCCCCCATCCTACCATCCACCATCCCTATCAACCTATCTTTCCTATTTATTACCATCATCCTTTTTCTAATCATTAGATTTTGAATGTGAAAATGTGTCCCCCTTCCACTTTTCCTATTGGGTTTGGTTTGTTCTTGGTTGATACAGTATGGTTTCCACCTATCATCTACCCATCTTTTCTCATTTTCATTATCATATTCATTGTATGAAGTTGTTTAGAATTTTTTATTCTAAGCATCTTCTCTCATTTTCATTATCATATTATTGCATTAAATTGTTTAGAATTTTTTATTCTAATCATCTTCTCTCATCTTCATTATCATATTTATTGAATTAAACTGTTTAGAATTTTTTAGTCTAAGCATCTTCTCTCATATTTATTGTCATATTCATTGCATTAAGTTGTTTAGAATTTTTTATTCTAAGCATCTTCTCTAATTTTCATTATCATATTCATTGCATTAAGTTGTTTAGAATTTGTTATTCTAAGCATCTTGTATCATTTAGATTGCATTAATTTGTTTAGAATTTGTTATTCTAAGCATCTTTTATCATTTTTATTGTCATTTAGATTACATTAAGTTGTTTAGGACTATTATTCCAAACAACTATTCTCATTTAGGTTGCATTACATCGCTTAATCATTTCAATTCATCATGTAGTGTTATTATATCATTAGGTTCATCTATTAGATTTAGTTGCATCATACATTAATCCATTTACATAAATTACAAATTTATCTACATCCATAAATCAAAATTCATTCATTATCATTACATGTCATCAGTAGGTGTAATAACTCATCATGATATCATTAGGGTTTGCATAAACATACATGAAAATCCACCCTGCATCACACATTAGTATGCAACATATTCATCTAACATACATATAGTTGCATCACACATCACCACTTGTTATTACGATATATCATATCATAATATTACATACCTCGCCTGCATTGGATCTAATCATACATACATTCAATCATATCACATCATGTCCATTGTCCATGCATAACATACTCCATATGTATCCATAATCATCAAAGCAATAAACGTTCATCTATATAACATAAATCAAAGTTTATAAATCATATCAAAGTCCATCACATATATAGATGTCCATCCATAATCCATATCAAATAAATCAAATCCCATAAATCATATGAATGTCCATCATAATACAATAAATATCCAATAAAGTACATATACATCAAGGATCAAATCCTTAATCAAATAAATGCATCATATAGCCACTTGTACATAATGGCTCATCAAAATCACAAAAACCTATGAATTGATCTAAAACTCCCACCTAATCTTTGTCTCAGTCTATTTGTTGCTCAGTGCATCTAAGTGTGTGGGGGAGGGTGGCACTCCTCCAAACACTGCTAGCCCTCCTCCTTCACCTCCTTGTAGGGGCTCAATCGACCTGCTCCTCTTGGATCCTGACTACAGTGATCGAGACTCACTCCTCCTAGAGCTCTCAGCCTACGAGAATCCCAATCTCTCCTCACTACTGGGACTACAATGATATACAAGTCTTTAATACTTGGCATCTCTCCCTTTTTATAGTAGCTATTGGGCTAGATTCACCATCATTTCCCTTCCTCTTTGTGCCCTCGTTGTGTCTCTCTCTTTCTTGTATCTGTCTCAATCACTCTATAACTGAGCCCTCTCCAAATCATATCCATCTTAAGCTAGACGAAGGTTGTCTCTCTCTACATAGTATCCGCCCATGCATGCAATCCATCCCTATTATCCTAGAGGTTGTCTCACTCCACTTCACATTGGCTAGGTCCTTATGTGCCTATTGTAGATGTCCCTGTAATGCAAACATCCTACTCTTAGCCACAACTAGCCTGCTCTCCCTCCTCTCCTACCCTCCCCATATACCTCCATCTGCTCCCTCTACTCCTCCTCTCCACCACTTTTGGAGGTCTTCACCTCCTCCACAATATCCTTGATGATAATGGTGTTACCCCCTTCCACTCACTCTAGTTGATCCTCCTCCTCTTGTGACTCCTCTCCTCTACCGCTACCTCCATCCTCCCAACCTTTGTTGGTCATCACGCCAACACCATAAGGGTTGATTGGTGCATCTCCCACCATGCCATATATCTTTGTGTCATGTCAAGGTCATTGACACCCCCATGCATGTCTCACATGGCCTCCTCCACTCACCGCCATGATTACATCGCTACCCTTGAGGCTATTTGTAGCTCTCACTCTCCCATCTCCCCTGACAATCACACAAACCTAACAAGACCCTTTGGGATGTCTTGCACTATGTCGAATTATCGTGTGACTCTATCTAGCCTATATACCTCTCTATCAAATAGGGATAATTTCCTATAATGTAGCAGACATTGAACTTATATCTATTTTAGTCATCATCCTCCTCCCACCCCTCACCCCCCTATACGGCCTCTAGATGATCTCCCCCTTCTCCACCTCATCTAAGGTCCTCCTCTAATATGCCATACTACATACCTCCTAGTATCACAGTCCCACTCTCTAGTTGAAGAATATGGGCTCATTTGGATCCCTCTCCTATCTATCATCTATCAGGTGAGTCATAGTAATGTGCTCCTAGGCCCATATTTGTAAAAGTGTGATGTGGGTTAGGCTCTACCCTCCCCTATAGCATATAATATGTAACTCTATATATAATTGTGCAAGGAAACGAGGACCCCATGCATATATTTATCCTTGCCCCACCATCTATACCACCACCTCCCCCAATGTCAATTTGAAGAAGTGTCCACTCCTTTTAGGTAGGAGTACTCCATTGACCAATCTACACAGATATAGTGCCATGTTGGGCACTCAATCTGTACACTTGTCGATATCTAATGACACCCCCTCATCGTTACATCTATCATATCGAACAACCTCTCCAAAAATCCTTGTACACTTGTATGTGTCACCAACACCCCTGGTCCCCTGATGGGAAGCCTCAAAATCCTCCATATATCCTATAGAGTCATGGTCATCTCCCTTGTTGGGAGATGAAAGGTGTTGGTCTCTGAGCTTCATCTCTCAGCTAGCACTATCAATAGTAATATGTGGGATTAGATAGTAGGCATATCTTCCACGTATGCTATTTTGCATGCCTCTAGGCATGCGCAATCCTCTTCTAAAAAATGCATGGCTAGCTGTAATATCGCCAACCATGACTCCCTAGTCTGTAGGCTCACCACGACTTGCATCCATCCAGTCCACATGTCAGATTTTAATCTTTCCTACTTTCTCCATTTTTATTCTAACTCTTTTGGTGGATCTACCCTTTGGGTACATCCACTTATCCTTTGTGGATCCGCCTTTTTGGTGCATTCACCCCTCCTCTAGTGGATCTTACATTCAAGTGCATTTTCCTATCTTCTAGTGGATCCATTATTCACGGTGCATCGACCCTTCCTATATGGATCTTCTCATTTGGTGAATTCTCCTTTCCTCTACATCCACCTCTTCTCTAAAAATCTTCTTGTTCATGGCATATCCATTTATCTTCTACAAATATACCCTTTGGGTAGATCCAACTGTCCTCTAACAAATCTTCCCATTTAGTGTGTATTTTCCCATCCCCTAGAAGATCTACCTTTCTAAGGTGCACCTTCCCTTCAATGCATCCACTCAAACTAAAGCACATCCACCTATCCTCTCTTCTTGGGTAGATATACCCTATTAGTTTGGGTGGATTTGCCTCTAGTACAGTTTCAAAGTGTCATTAATGATTTAAAAACCAAAGTACAAGGAAAATTAAAAAATCCTACCTAGCCACCTTGTCCTCCTCGTCGTGTTTGCAATCGAAGGTCTTTCCTGCACGGTGTGCAATAGCTCCCCTACATGCTATTTTTCTCACTTGATCACTTAGGTAATTAGGGTTCAAATGAATAGCAACTAGCCCCTAATTACTATTTATAGCAAACCTTAATCATCATTTTTTCCCCCATTTCCTCCTCGCAGCTGCATTTTCTTCCATTCCTTTGTCATTTTTCTTCATTTTCCATCGTGGATCTTTCGTCATTCCTCTTTTACATCTTTTGAGAGGTCATCCAAGCCCCTTTTTCCCATTCATCCTCTCAATGGGGCATCACTCCCTCTGCATCAGTTTTTCTTCTTTATCCTCTATTTCCTCCATGTTGGGGCTTCTTCTCATCTAGTCCTTCCATCAAGTTGACTATATTTTTATTTTCTATGAAACATCATTTTTTTAACATTATTTCGAAGAGGGATAAAATGTAGACACCTAAAATTGACCACTTGTGTTTGGTTATATCGATATTTCATCTAATTCCTCTTCATTTGCATTAATTATATAATATTTTAATTATTGAATTATTATTACCAATTTATCCCTAATTCTCCTAAGGTTCTAAAGTAAATAATTAATTAATTAATTTAATTATTTACTTTACCCTTTTATCCTCCAAATTAAATAAATATTGCTATTTATTTAATTAAACCCCACATATCCTCATATGAATTAAATAAAAATTATTTAATTCCCTTTTCTCTCACTTCATGTTTCATCCTCTATCATTTCCCATTATCTCCTAATTTTAATCCTAATTCATCTTCTAATTATGTGCACACACTTAATCAAGAGGTGTCACATCCTCCATATTCTCCCACTTGTCTTCTAATCACCTACCCTTAATCCTAATCTTCACCTAACCCATCCCCCAATCACTTGCACATTTCTAATCCTAAGATTAGGAAAGGGCTAATCCCCTTTCCATTTACTACACATCAACCTTTCCCTCTAAGCCTTAAAGGTTTTTCCCTTTTGGGAAAGGAACCCCACGTGGGTCCTTGTCCCAAAAGTATAATTAAGGACTTTAAAATTCCTTTATTCCCCTCCTTGTCATACATTGGGAATGTAGGACAAGTAAGGTCTTTATGACCTTGATTCTCCCCATATCCCCATGATACCTTCTAAGGTACAGTCTCCCTCTCAATCCCTCACATGGTGACACTTGTCACAATCCTAGGGCTTGAGAGATTAGCTACCCCGCATCTCTTCTCATGAGTTGAGATGTCTCAACCATCCCTAGCCATTGATCTTCTCCCAATTAATCTCAGCTCTCCATTCACCTCCCCTCACTTCATATGCTAAAACATAACCATTTTGGGGGGATCTTACATCTTTTGGGAAATTTAGTAGTGTTATGGTTCCAAAATTTTATTGAGCACACATCCAAATCGATCAACTTGGGGCAATCTACACATCAAGGGCTATGTCATACTTAGTTTTCATTGAAATCTATGGAGGCATGGGCTTTTTTTTCCCCTAATCTAATTGTTGATTGGTTTCTTATGTTTGTTGAGTTTTTATTGCAATTTTATTTCATTTTGAACATATAATTTTCCCTTGTGCATTTAATTAGCATCCTTTTGTACTTAATATATAATGCTTTATTCTTGACCTAAAACACTTGTGACTCTTATATTTTGTGTTGTTTTAATTTATCCATAAAAAGTATTTGAAACTAGAGATTAAATCCTCTTGATCTACTTCCAAAAAATTGAGATATAACTACAAAACTAGTTCTATATGCTAATTATTTTTCATATTTGCATGCTTAAAATTATAGAATCTAAATTTTGAAACAAATGGGGAAAACTAGGTCTCCAACAGAGTCACCAAAAATAATTGATGGGGGGAAATTGGCGTCAATTGATTTCTAACAGTTTTGGAGTAAAAACTCCTCAAAAATGGGTGAAGCTACCCTTATTAAAAGTTAAAAATAAAATAAACTAAATGCACCACATATATTTACACCATGCAATATTTACAATTTTTATAAATTATTCATGGATGAGATTTTAATATACTAAAAACTAAAGAAAACAAATGTTGAAAATATATATGTCTAAATTAAATTAAATAGAAACTAGGAATTTTTAATCCTACAAAGAGAAAATAAAATGAAATATTAATTTTTGTTTAGAACATATAGATTTTATTAAAAAAGACCTAAACATCAAAGCTTTACACTAGCATAATGAGATGCAAAACAGAAAATCAATAGACATACAAAGTTTTGAATTTATCTTTATTAGCTTTCCAAACATCTTAAAGTCTAAATATTTTCTACAATCTTCTACAAAATCACCAAAAATTTCCTTGCACAATTATTTAAATTAAAATATATAGAGGGAGTGTCATTTCAACTTCCTTTCATGACTATTCATCTTCTAGTTTCAAGCTTTACAAATTCTTAAATAATATAATAAGTATTTTGAACTTGGACACTTTTCTATGAAATAGAATAAATATTTGATAAAAGCCACGTAGCATGAAGTATTTAAATTATCATTACACCTAAACAAAGAATCGATGGTCATTTGGGTAGCATGTGAGTTTTATTAATGGTTTTTAACATTATTTAAGAGTGTTTTTGTACAAGACAACACAGAAAAAATATGAAGTATTATGTCTCTCTTGACAATAAATATAACCTCAAAACTTTAGAAAGATGACCTCAAGGCTTCGATAGTCAGGTCTTGACTTTGCATAAAATGACTCAGTGGATAATGTTTTATTGTTTTACAAGGGGTCTTACAATTACTTAGTTGGAACTATAAAAGAAGGGTTTGTAAAGATTGAAAATGGTATGAAATCCTAGTTATATTTTCAAATATGAAATCTAAAAATGATTTTTAACATCTAATATGGAATTTTAATGATGCTTTCTTCCTAAACTAACTCAATTTTAAATAAAATACAAAAGAAAGGATGAGAAGTAATTGATTTTATAAAACTTAAGGGCAATGACAATAATGGCTAGTATTGTTGATAGATTGACCCCTCATAAAAACCAATTCCTGCTTAACCAGAGTTAAATTCACAAAGTTACAAGAACAGTGCAATTTTCAAAGGAAACTGAAAGATTTTTAGATTATAAACATTCATACATATACCCAATTTTGGAGCAATACCAATGAACATTCACAATTGAACTTATAACAAATAAACTCTCATACTAACCATACAAAATAACTTACAATTAGAAAATTACAAATGGTATGAACTAGAGACCTATCTTGAATATATTCACACTTCACCATCATTATAATTGAATTTTATCTAAAATTGAAGAAAGGAACCATGCATACATAGAGAAATAACAAGTAACTCATCACAAATTCAATGTCTTGCTTGTATTAATGTCAAAATGCTAATTACAACAACTCTTGTTCAACAACCCTTTACACTTGAGAGAAGATTGCGTTTTGTAGAAAATGCTCACAATATTTGAGGCAAAATCAAGAGTGGAGATCATCTCAACACCAATGGACAAGATTACATTTACATTTAATAATTTGGAGATGCATTAAATATTTACAACATACTCATCATCTCCAATTAAATTGGTTACAATTCTTGATCCTAACAACTACCCTCATTGGGAAAAGTCAAAATAACTCTCCTTGTTGATGCTTCAAAAACACCTTGTACAATTGGCACATAACTTGGCACAAATTCTTATGTAAATAAGCATTAAATTCTTGATATTCTATTTAATATTTGGTTCAATTTGAGTTACAATCTCCTTGGAAATATAAAACACCTCCTAGAACAAGTTATAATACTGGGCATAGTTTCATATGTAGATCCTTTGAGAAATTGTCTCTTATTTTATCCTTGCTTTAATCATAATTCTATTAAAGTTCATGTTACTAATTTTTAGCTACCAACTAAATTAGTAAAGTTTTATCAGGTAGTTATTAAACTGGGGTGAGAAAAAAATTTGACATTTGAGCAAATCAGATAAGAAAACCAGACATTCAAAGATTTATCAAGTACATGTACATGTTTCATGGTTAGTTCATCATGTTCAAAATTTTACCATGTGGTGCAAAACGGGCTCCCACAAGGGTTGAGCCGAGCATGTTGCCCTCTCAGATTCAAAAGATGCAATGAATAACGGTTGCATGTTTCAATCATATCTCAAAAACTACGATCTAGGTTTTCATGATTTTTGGATATAAATTATAAAACAATGAGGAAAAAAAACCCTTTAAATTTCTCACTGACCTAGTTCATATTTTTTGAGAAATCTTCACCAGTTCTCATGAAAAAAATAGATCCACCTTTCTAGGAGAATTGTAAGGCTTAAAGGGCAGTTCTATATTAGTTTTGAGGTCCCACATGGGTTGACCATCATTCAAGGGGGGTTTTGAACACTTAATCACTCAGTTTGTTCTAGTTTTGAGGCCTTTTTTACATGCTTTCCAAACTTGCACGACCAAAGATGATTCATCATGCATATTGGTGAAGTTGAGAGTTAAGTCTCAATATTATCATTTAATTTTAAAGTGAAAAACACTTAGCTTGTATCTTTTGCATGATTTTAAATAAGACAAAATATGTAATTAAATATTAAAGGTAATACTTTATTACCTTAATATTTACCATGCAATGTAAAAAAAAAGAGCTCACACGATAAATATTAAAATAATCATATTGATTATCTTTAATATTTAATCGAATAGTCCCTTTTTCCCAAAATCATGCAAAGGAAAAATGGAGCAAATGGTGAGACATAACTATAGTTTCACATCAGCTTTGGAGTTCAGATATTTTGACTTTAGTTATCTCCTCTTGGCTTTTTGAAGCCTTTTATTGTATATAGGGAAAAGACAGTCTTTTTTCCTCAGTTCTTGATTTTATTTTCCTTTGCACTTTGCAGAGAGGGATCTTGTAACTCAGATTTTTACACAATTAATATTATGCAACAATTTTTTACAGGTTAATTTTGGAGTTTTATGCAGTATTTTCCTATTATTCTCTTTTAGAATCCATAATTTTACCTCTTCAAAAATAATAAAATGTATCTTTATGAATAATCTGATGAAGTTATTGTGTTTTAATTATCCAAACCTTTAAGTTTGTCTTGTTCATTATCATACCTCCTTCACAGGTCTTAGGTAGTGCATTCTTTTCATTTTGAACTTCAAATTGTGAGAATTTATTTTCCTTTTTGAAGTATCAAACTGTTTGGCCATCTCAAGAAACACTTTTGTGATGCCATTTCTGAATTGTGTAAATAGTTTGTTAGAGAATAATTGTGAATCGTTCTGTAAGTTTTATCATCATTTAGGTGCATCACCAAGGTTTAAATTTTAGTTTATGCATTCAATTCAAGTATTTTTCCCCTTTTCCATCAAAGTTTACAGTCCATCATTAGAAAATCATAAAGGAAGTCAGCTTATAATCTGGAGGTTAACTTTCAACATAGGGTACCCACAACCTGAAGGTTTTCCCATGTTACACAGGATTGTAGAGCTTTTTAGCATTGCATTACAGGTGCATTCCTGTCGATAACAGTTCCCTTTGCCTTGAAGAGAGTAGTGGTTATTTCTCAGGTTTGGGCTTAAAGATCACTCACTAATGGTTGACCCCATTAGATGGCTCTTGTGGGGCCCATTCAAACTGTTGTTTGTTTCCATTTTCCTAAACTATCCTGTAAATGTCATAGTGAGCAGTTAAATCATCGTTGCATTTAACCCAAAGCAAATTCAAATCATGGTTGTTGCACTGTGGAAGTTTGAATGGATTAATAAAAAGAGAGCATCTCCTGGAATATCATTATTGTAGTGAACCAAAGTCATGGCTATCTTCAGAAGGCAATCATATTGTGTCACCATATCTAGCAAATAGGTTTCCAACTGCATCAACTCACATCTGCTAGTGTACTTCCAGCCTGTGCTAAAATGAGAACTTTGGAACAGAGTATCCATAGAAGCATAAAGGAGAGGAATTTTTTCAGATGTAAATATTCTGATAGACAAAAGTCATTTATGTGGAAGCATAGACAATGGGTGTTAAATATTTGATAGAATACCTAAAAGAAATGTGGTCTCATGGATTACCATGATTGTAGGATACACAAAATATATAGATAAGTTTAACATAATGCTTCGAATAAATGTGTTCGCATGGAATGCCCTGATCACAGATTATTCACAAAGTCATTTTATAAAAAAAAAAGGCTTTAGAAAATTTCAAACAAATGCAATTGGAAAATGTAAAGACAGACTCTGCAACCTTTGCTAGCATCCTCCCAGCCTATGCCAAAATCGAAGCTTTGGAAGAGGATATAGACATCCATCAAAGCATGAAAGATAGAGCAATTTTATTAGATGTTGTAGTTGCAACTGTTGTGGTAGACATGTATGCAAAATGTGGAAGCACAGACAATGGGAATTTACTGGCATTTCTTATTCTATTTTTCATTTCTCTAAAATATTAGCACTCTTTTGGATATGTATGGGTAGAGCATAGGTTTTATCTTTGGAGAAACTCCATGGTTGAGCACACTTGAGTTGGACTAGTATTTGGAAGGATGATCTTTTAACAAGTTCTAAAGCTTTACCCTTTTGATCATCACCTAAATGTAATTACTTCTAAGTAGACCATTATTTTCAAATAAGATATGGGCTCTTGTAAATAAACACTCATGAAATATGGGTTAGTAAAGATTGATTAAAAATTATGTAGTTGAATCATGATATCATATGATTGGATATATTATGAAAACACCACCAAAATGTAAATGAAAAAGTTAGGGAGCTTTATGATGGAAGCAAAAAACTTGTTGTGTGTTTTAAAATTGCATAGTAATAGTAGGCTAAGTGAATATGACCTTGGGGGCTCCATGCTTATGACAAATTGTTCTTGTGAACAAATACTCATTAAATATGGATCGATAAAATTTTATTGAGAACTACATAGTTGAATGTATGCTATAAATATTATTAATTGAAAGAATCACAAAAACAATGTTTCTAACTCCTTAGAGACAAAATAACTAATGAATCTAAAATATCTTTTAAATTATTATTTAATAATTCATTAAAAAAACCATTTCACTACAACTGCATTAGATTTTTGAAGGGTAAACTTGGAAGAAAATCAAACTCAATCTTGACATAAATGTTAATGCATTCATAAAAATGCATGCTCAATCTAGTATACCTTCTAAAATATTATAATATTGAAAAAAAATTGTTTTAATGGATATTGATCTTACTTATTACCTAAAATATTAAGGATATGTTTTTTTAATTCAAATGTTAACATAATATTTATAAATAAAAATTGGATATCCTTCACTTCTCTCATTTATTTTGGTTCATTTTGATAATTTAGTTATCCTTAATACAATGATTGGTTTTGAAAAAAGATGTATTTTGAGAATAATTTGAAAAAATTGATCAAAGCTAATACATCTATTATATTTTTGTAGATCTATGAATAATAAAATTGGCTTAGGTTAGTTACATAATTTAAAAAATATACCTACATGTCCTATGTCAAGTTTTAAACTTTGGGCCTCATTAGCAACACATGTAGCCATTATGAGTTGACATGAAGTCTAAAACATTCAAAATACACTCTAGAGTGTTTTATTGAAGGTTGAACCCTAATTTATTAAAACAATAGACGTAGGCATGCAATGCACATCGAAATTGTTTAGAAATAATATTCATTAGTCTTTACATCACCATAAGAGAATTAATATATACATAAAATTATATGAATATTTAATGATTGATTATTTTCTTTGTTATTTTAATCATATTATTAAATTGATATTATAGGAGACTGAAAAAAAGGAGAAATTTTATTAGCCTAGGAAATGCATAAATATCCTTATCTCCGTGTTTATAAAATACAATTTGATCCAAACATGATTCCATCTATCTCTATCTCTATATAGGATTAAAGATAAATTTAAGTGACCTGAACTTCTCTATTTCTATACTTGATGTGCTTTCCATTTTCCTCACATCAAGATTCCCTTTTCTCAAGATCTCTCTCAATCCAAGGTTGGTACAAAAACTCCTACCATTAACATGAAGAACCTAAGGTGATTAATGTTTGATACCATGAAAGGAAGAAATGGTGTAGAAATGATTCACATACTGACCCTTAATAAGAGGCATGTGTAAGAAAAATGGTCTTATACTAATAGGAAATATATTACACAAAGAATATCATACCATGACAAGATGATCTATATCATGATAACACTTTTGTGAGAAAATAACCACACACTAAACCTTGAAACTCTTTCACTTTATTTCATTTTCTTTATTCTCTTCTAGCATTAGGCACACCACATTGATGATCCCCAACCCATTTCTCTTCCATTAAATTTGAAAACCTCCCTATCCAAGCAATTATTTTCCTATGAATTCCTTTCTAAAAATAAAAATAGCAACCAATCAAAATGACTCCATATCCAAGAAACCTTTATTCTTATCCAAGCAACCTCTATCCATATCCAAATAAAATATGTCCCTTTTCACACCCCTAGAAAACAAATTGTTTTAGAGTTATCCTTAAATAGATAAGGAATCCACCCTCAATTCTTAGAGATTATCTTGCAAGTACCACCTTCATTAATGAGCTATATTTCTACCAATAATATTTTCCATGTCCTTATTCCTATACAACACATTAGCCCTTGAAAAATCTGTTTTTACCAATCCATGGTGTCCCTATCAATACCTTTCTAAAAATAATAAAGGGTAGTTGGATATATTTCTATTAAGTTGAAAAATAAAAAAGAGTGACCTAATGGAGACTTTGATGAAAACCCATAAGTTCACTAGAAGGTAAATCTTGTAAAATTACCTTACTAGAATATAAAATAAGATAAAGATCATTCTAGGTACTAGAAATAAATTTATGGTAGTATTAAGTGTCATTTACTACCCCTGATAAATTAAGGTATTAAAAAGAAAGAAGTTAAGGATAGATCATACATTAAATCAATAAAATATTTATGGAAATTTTATATAACGAAATTCAAAGAATTTATTGGTGAGATCAAGATAGGTTTTAAAGAGAATTTAATGATCATTATAGTAAAGAAGAAGGAATAAGAAATAATGTTGAAACAATCCTAGGATTGAGAGGAAAGATAATGGAAAAGGTATGGAAAATGTGAGAAGCATCAAGAGAGAGCACCAAGAGGAATGAAACTAATAAACACCCTAGTATTGAGATAGGTTGATGCAGTAGCATCCATGGCTCAGTGCAATCCTGTGTCAACTTGAAGGTGTCAATTTTGAATTTTTCAATTTTGGTGGGTTGGATTTCATGTTTGATTATTGAAATTCATATTTTGGTGTGAAATTAAATAATTTGTGATGTGGGAAAATTTGAATTTGGATTTGATTTCAAATTGGGTCAAATTGGTGAAGGGGAATTATGGAGAATATGCTTTAAAACTAAAAAAGCAGGAAAAAGCAATTAATGGTGTGGGTTTATGGGAGCCATTAAATTCATTTGTAACTCCAGTTCTAAATGCTCACAACTCCTAAAAAATAGGGACCCAAGAGGTGGGCACCCAGGTTTGAAAAATCTGCTTTTTTTGCTTTATTTGTGAAAGCATTAAAGCCATTTAAGCCCATCTCTCATATCTACTAAGTCTGGAGTTGGGGAGTGATATTTTATTCATTTTTAAATATTAAATTTGAATTTTATTTTCTATTCCTTTGGAGGGGCATTTATTTTCTTGAGATTCCTTTAGAATGAAAGCAAATTACAATGAGATGCATTGAAATTTCATTTCAGGAAAGCAAGTGTTGATAAAATTGAATTTTATTCATTTCTGGAGGATTTTTTCACAAGAAAAACACAGGAAGAGAGGATAAGTTCATGGCTTACCTCCAAGAGGGTATTTTATAGTGTTTTTGTAGATTCGAGAGTGCTTTTGCAGGCATAGAGACTACCTAGTGTTGCAAATTGAAAGGTTTGAATGGTGGAAGTGGTTTGTTGTGAAGGTGTTGGAGAAGCTTTGTTTCAAAGCTTTGGTTTGCTGATCACAAATCATTTTTATGGTATTTACTAGGGGTTTTGTGAGGGTTTTGTTTCAGCCCATTATCTTTTGAATTTATTGTAATTTCATTTGCCAAATTAATAGAAAATAGCATTGGGATTGTTGTGAAAAGTTGTGGATAGAGGAACTGGAAGGAATTTATGTTGTAAGGATTTGATTTGCTACTGAAAATATTTTATATTTGAGTTTTCTTGGAGTCTTGCAAGGGCTTGTAGCCGCCCATTTTCCTCTTGGACTGATTGTAATCCCATTTGCATAATCTAATTAAGTTTGAAGTTGTTGGTTGCAAGTTGCAGACCAAAGAACAAAATTGTTGCACAAAATTATTTCCTATCAAGAAGTGTTTGCCAGTGATTTTAGTGTGAGCTATTTAAATTAATTTCCATTGAATAATTTATTTTAATTAGCCCATACATTATAGGTAGATCCTTAATGCACATGGAATTCATAAATATTAAATAAATAGAGTGGTTTATAATATAAATTAGAACTATATAGAGAAATGTATCTAACTAAAATGATAAGAAAGTTGAAAGAATACAAGACAACAATGAACTTAGAGAAGTTTGACCTTATTTGCATGAATACTATAGGCGTGGTTGCTAAGGGGAAGAAGAGGAAGTAAATAATTTGTTAATTGGTGATGAAGAGGAGATAATACTTAGCAACAGAATAAAACAAGTTATCAAAAATTTAGATTTTTCCAAGGAAACTTTGTAGATGATAGATGAGATAAATGATTAAGTTGAGGAAGAAAACAACTCAAATAAAATTAAAGATAAAGTCAATTAATAATTATGTGTTATCAACCAACATATTCCCCAAGATAAAGAGCACTATGAGGAGATGAATCTCATTGACTAAGAGTAACCTCTCATGTTGTCAAAATCAAGAAGGGTTTCTAAAGAGTTGATATATGTAGTGAATCTTTAATTGGGTAAGAGAAAGGAATATCAAGAATCAATTGTGTATGAGATTTGTGACAAATATTAGGAAGTGAATTCTTATATGTTTAGTTTCTAATAGATAATGATAGAGAAAGGACTTTAGTCATGTAGAAAAGGATTGAAACTAGACAAAGAAGCCATGATAAAAAGAGAGAAATAACTCCAAGAGATAGAATAGATTAGGGGAAAGGATAATCCCTAACCATACAAAATAAATCAGGAACACATTTACCTCCACCAAATATGTATGCACATATGATTAAGCTCCCATTTTTTGGTAAATACATTAAGGATACTAGCAAAAATCTCTTTACCTTGAACTTTCATTAGAGTGGGGTTAGAACTAATTATGAGTAGGCCCAATTATATGATTTTATGGAGAACGCCAATGAAGAGGGACTGAGATGATGTATTAAGATTCCACTTTAATAATGATAAAACATGGAAAGAATTGAGTGACTTATTTTTTTAAAATTTCTACTCACCTAATGAATGAAAAAAAACATAAATGAAATATGAAAGATGAAAAATCTAAGGAGGAATCAATAAAGTATGATGAAAAATTATTTAAAAGTGTGGCTAAAAAACTAGAAGAAACCTTCATATAAGATAAATGAATTAAGTAGTTTGTTTTAGGGCTAACCCCTTTCATTATAGTGGAAGTAGATGAAAATATTTCCTTTTCGTATAAGGATGTGGTAGAATTGATTACCATAATAGAATCCTAGTCAAATATATGTGAGAACAATTAAGTAGGAAATGATGAAATTGATAATTTCAAAATTAAAGCTAGAAAATAATGTTGAGGTAAGAAATTCTAATGAAAGGTGAGAAGGTTGAGACTTCCCCCCACCTAAAAGAAGTAAAAATTGGTTTAAAAATTACAATACGGAATAATATCTAAAGAATGAATGTTTGATAATCAACGGCACCAAGAGGGCTACCACACTAATAGGGGGACTTGAGAAATCCCCTAGAAGCATATTAAGTATACACTGTAAAATATAAAGTGGGACAAAAATGACATAAATAGGAATGGACAATGTTACTTCATGAAGAATATGAATATGAACCAATGGTTCATGGATTGATTGGGGAATTATTTTTTGGATATATGTATGGGTGGAGCATAGGGTTTATCTATAAGAGCATTGAATTCTTATTTAGCACATGGCTAGTGGGAACTTCAATTGAGAGAAAGTATAACAACACAACAATGTACACTATGCGGTACCAAAAATTCATGATGTAGGACCCTCCATGAGTTGTCATGATAACTATTGAGAAGGAGGTGATAAGGTCTAGGCTACCACAATAAGGATAGAGGTATGAAAGAAAGCTGAAGGACCAAAAGGTCAAAATGTTATAACTATAGTAAACTAGGACATTATGCTAATGAGCACAAAAGGAAAAGAGCAAAGTCCACACATTAAATTGTTGTGATAAATCACATGTGATAATTCTAGATGTCCTGAATTTACTAGTTCTATATAAGAATGTGTTGGTACCATGATGGAAAAGTGAATAATTGTCTAGTTTAAGTATTTATCTATTGTGCTAAAGTAGTAATGAATAACTAAAGTGGAGGATAAAATGTTAAACAATGTAAGAAATCAAAAATAGGAAACAAATATAGAATAGGATAATCCTCATTAATAAAAGAGAAATTGAAAAAATAATACAAAGGAAAAAAAGGAAAAACTCAAGAAAAAGGTCATGCATAAACTTAAAGAAAGAGAACTTCAATTTATCTAGGGTTGGATTAATAGAAGCATATCTTAGGAAAATCTTATGAAAGTGAAGAACAAAAAAGGGTAAGGGGGAACATGATTTGGTGATAAGGAAGTCCAAAAATCTAATAAAGAAAAAAAGAAAAGAAAAAGAGGGTGATAGTAACACATGTTTCGTAGAAAAATAGGTCTATAGACTAAAAGAATTGACAAATATGGGAGAATAAGAAGAGTTTAGGGTTAAAGGGTTGGATAGGATGAAGTTGGATAAGTTTTTTAAAAATAAACTCATGAAAGATGGAATTCATGGGCTTTCTAGCTTCATCCAATTAGAGTTAGCTTGTGAACAAAGAAGATAGTAAGTTTAGATGATGAGAAGGAGTAAGGTAGTTTTGGTTAGTTTAGTTAATTATTTGATAAGGGTTGGGTTAAATAAAAATTATAAGTTATTAGTCTTATTCTTTATAATTATCAATTTCTTGAGAAGAGGATGGGGTTAAAGAAATAGAGGCATCATAGGTCAAAGAGGAGATGACCAAGTTAAAATGATCTATCATCTATGTATCATAATATTGTAAGGTGGTACAAAGTGTTATAAAATTTGGATAGTTATGCAAGAGATTGTGATTGCGGAGCTTTGAGAAAATATTCCTAATAAATACCCTCTTGATATTAGAGTTGAGAAGAAGTTATGAGACCTATGAAAGATTGCATTGATAATAGAAGATACAATTAATTTCCTTGTCATTTGTACACCTTGATTGTAATTTATAATATTGATGAAACTCTCCTGAAATCCTATGTTGACTTGAATGTGCTCCATGAAAATATAAGTGAGACAAAGGAAGGAACTGATAAAATATGTAGATAAAGAGAAGAAGCATTTTGATGATTTTTCCTTAATGAATAGAGAAAATATTAGTCATGAATTGATAATCAAAGTAATAGTCAATGCACATTGATCTATAGAGAATTTAAGATGTATCTTACGATCACTTATCTAGTTATAAATGTATGTCAATCTTTAGCATGAAGAACTATAGTTCTTGTGGGTGATTTATTATAGCCAAACATATAATATTATGGAGGAGGTTTAAGGTTCCATCTAATAGGGTATTAGACAATGGGAGAATAGACAACTAGCATTACATTATTGACATTTCTTGAACTAGGTGGTGTAGACATGCAAAATTGACATCATGCATCTAATCCGGATTCACTAATTCCATGTCGTCCTTAATCATCCCTTTATCATCATTTTCCCTCTTTAATTAAATAAATCATCTTTTGTTTAATTAAATCCTAAGTCATCATTCTTAAATTAAACAAATCATTTTTTATTTAATTTATCTCCTAAAGTTTCTTCATTTAATTAAATCAAATGTATTTAATTAAATTACTAATGTCCATTATTTCCTCCCATTTGATTTAAATAATCCAAAAATCTAAATCAAATGTCATGTCAATTGATCTCTATCTAAAGTTAATTAAATCATGATTAACTTCTAACACTAATCCTCTTTTCTCTAGCTTTTGCAACTTGTGCACATAAATCAATTTAATTGATTTATTAATTCCTCCTTTCCATTCAAAAAAAGGAATCTCAAGTAGAATATTCCTCCATTTAAAATCTCCCTCCCAAATGTCTTATCCTCCAACATAGCATTAACTCCTCTTGCATTGTCTCTTACATGTATCCCACTTGGCATTTAAGACTCTTTCTTCTCCCTCCAACAAGCCAACTTTCAAATTTGAAAAGCCACCTAATATCATTTATTGGCACATTTGTCAAAATGTGCTCAACCTTCATCCTCTCACACCTTGACAAGTGGCATCTTTTCATTGGCTCAAGATTAGTCCCACATTCATCCATTTTTCCTCTCCTTCTCTCAATCTCATCTATAAATAAGAGGCTTTTCTCCTCATTTTGGATCCACAAGTTATGTATTTTTGAATTCACCATCTTCATAGCATAGCATCTTCATCATTGAGCTTGTCAAAGGATTGGGAAAGGGCCACTTTTCATATCAAAGTGGCACCAATCCACTATGGAATAGGTATACATTATTCTTCTTTAAGCTTTCAATTAGTTTATGTTGTTATTTTACTTACATTATGAGGCAAGATGGATTATTTCATAGCACTATTATGTTTGCATAGTTTGAACTAACCCATGCTAATGAGTGTTGAAGTTTAAGTTGTTTGTAGATCTGTGGTGCGTACATATTATTTCATAGGAGCACTATTATGTTTGCATAGTTTGAACTAACCCATGCTAATGAGTGTTGAAGTTTAAGTTGTTTGCAGATTTGCTTTTCAGTTTGTTTTTCCTTTATCAGAGTAGTCTATTGCATCATGTTGGGGGAATGTCCTCGTTGGATTAGATTCGTGTATGTTCTTGAAGTCCCCAAAATTAGAAAATCTAAAAACATAAAAAAATCGAAAAAGCCAAAAACATCAGAAAATCAGAAAATCCCAAAACATTCAAAACATATCAAAATCCCAAAATAGGTCAAAGAGTCAAAAAAGTCAAAAAAAGAGTCATATTGTCAAACTACATCATCTCTGAGCTTTGAATGTAGGAAAGGTTGATCTTTGATCATCCCCCGAGACACTTAGGTCAGTCCTTTAGGAGTCCATCATAATAAACTGGCAATCCATCTATTCATATCTCATCAATAATTGAGTTTGTGTCAATCGAACTACGTGGTCTCTGTGTGTATAACGTAGGAAAGGATAATCTGGTTGATCAACCCCCAAGGCCCCTAGGATAGGTCTTTAGGTTAGTCTCTTGGTCAAAATCTCGGAAAACCCCAAAACATTTGAAAATTCAAAAACTCAAAACATTTGTAAAATCTTGAAAATACCAAAAACAGCCTCAAAAAAGTTCATAAAACTCCAAAAACATCCAAATATTTGAATAATCCATTCTTCTCATCTCGCTTTCACCTACAATAAACATCCACTCATAATAAATCAACTGTCATCCTCAACCTTTGGTAAAACAGTCGGAAACAAGTCTAGCAGGTTAAAAGTTAAAACTCAAATGTTAGGGTCTCAAGTCTAGGTCAGTACGTAAACAAGTTAGTCAACTCTTTGTATCGATAACCTATCATCCAATCAAACCCAAATCATCATCTGATAAAATCATGTCCTAGGATGTATCCTTCCTACAATGGGCATTATTTATCAGAAAGAACACTTTGGATAAACGAAACGACGTGTCGCCATCCACTAACAAGTCCTAGGATGTATCCTTCCTACAATGGGCATTATCTATTGGCAATTGTTTTGATTCTTATCCTTAAAAACACATTTCCTTTTCGTTAAAGGTATGAAGAACATTAGCTTGTTTGTTTACTTTATCTTTGTCCTTTTGACTTATCTTATTGTGCTCATTTCGATGACCTCTCGATGATGTCCCAAATGAAAGGATTTAGAGAGAAAAGAATGGAGCAATGATCATTATCTTTTATCTGTTGTGCTTGTTAGATATTCTTGTAATATAACCTTGGTCATGTGTGCTTTGTTTGGTTTGTAGGGAGGGTGTTTCAGGTGTCTTTTTGACCACATAGGAAGGCTCGCTTTTCTATGTTTTGGTCTGAGATATTTGAAATATCTGAACTACATTCTGAATAATGTTCCATATGCTAGGTGTGAATAGGAGTACTCCTATTTGATTGTAGAGTCAAAGTCCATCACACTAGGTGCAACACCATCCTGGTTCTTTATACCTTGATGCATCGTGCCTATGTCTGTTATCAAACATAAGGTAAGTAGCCCTTTTAAAGTCCCAATTCCTAATAATCAAATCATCCATCTCTCATCATTATAAAGTTGGCTTTTTGAATCTTCTTGTCATCATCTCATTTCTTCTTTCTTCTCCCCACGCTAACATCATACCATGGTAGTTAATCATCATCACCAATGCATCCATCCTGCATCCACAAACCATCAACATACTGCATATCATATCATATCATATAAAAAACACTAATCATCTCACATACATTTTCATCATTGCATAATATAGATCTATTAGTCTAAGCATCTCATAAACCATACATTTGCATAAAACATCCATTACATAACCATATAGGCATCATTCATCTCATCCGTCTCATTTGCATCATCATCATAACCATCCATACGTCCATCTTGAACCTCTTTATCGTGAGATCGACCTTCAAATCAAACTTTTCGCTCGATCTCTCGAGGAGGCAATGTACCAGTATACTTCTTTTCGCTAGGGCATCCGAAAAGTTCAATTTTATTTTGAATTTTGATCTTGGAAAATTTATTCTTTGAACCAACGTAGCAAGTACATTGCTTCAAAGATGGGCAAAATGTAAACATGCAAAATTGACATCATGCATCTAATCCAGATTCACTAATTCCATGTCATCCTTAATCATCCCTTTATCATCATTTTCCCTCTTTAATTAAATAAATCATCTTTTGTTTAATTAAATCCTAAGTCATCATTCTTAAATTAAACAAATCAATTTTTATTTTATTTATCTCCTAAAGTTTCTCCATTTAATTAAATCAAATGTATTTAATTAAATTACTAATGTCCATTATTTCCTCCCATTTGATTTAAAAAAATCCAAAAATCTAAATCAAATGTCATGTCAACTAATCTCTATCTAAATTTAATTAAATCTTGATTAACTTCTAACACTAATCCTCTTTTCTCTAGCTTTTGCAACTTGTGTACATAAATCAATTTAATTGATTTATTAATTCCTCCTTTTCATTCAAAAAAAGGCATCTCAAGTGGAATATTCCTCCATTTCAAATCTCCCTCCCAAATGTCTTGTCCTCCAACATAGCATTAACTCCTCTTACATTGTCTCTTACATGTCTCCCACTTGGCATTTAAGACTCTTTCTTCTCCCTCCAACAAGCCATCTTTTGAATTTCAAATCTCCCCCTCTTTGGCACATTGATCAAAATGTGCACACCCTTAATCCTCTCACATCTTGACAAGTGGCATCTTGTCATTGGCTCATGTTTTATCCCACATCCTCCACAACTCCACAATCTTCTCCACAATCTCAATCACTTGAATTCACATCCATCATCCAAGAGCTTATCAAGGATTGGGAAAGGGCTTCTTTCCACATCAAAGAAGCACCAATCCACTATGAGATAGGGTTTGATTCATGTTATTGTGTGTTTTATTTAGCTTCCTTGTTTCCTTTGATTGCATACTTAACATGATTCAATATTTCATAGAGATGTTTTGGTTTGCTTTGCTTTAAATGATTAACCATGTTAATGTGTGTTGAAGTTTTGAGCATTTACAGATTTTAACATCCACAGGTGGTAAATGATAAGGTTAGGGGCATCGATTGGGAAATTGAGGGAGGAGGTGCAATTTTTTTTTAGGTTTTGATAAGAATGTGGCAAGGATTGTGAGGTTCATGGTTGGATAGGAGAGAAAGTGACAATAGTGGTAAGAGATAATCAAACAAGATAAGTGAAGGGTAAGGGTTGAAAGGGTGGAAAATAGGGGTATAGGAGGTAAAGTAGTTATCTAAAGGGATGATAATATTTTAAGAGGAATGGAGAGAGAGACATAAAAAGGTAAGAATGTGGGTTGGATGAGAAGGAATAGGCATGAAAATTTAGGTGAAGGAATATCGAGTGGTAGGAAAATGAAAAGAGGTTGGCTAGAAGAAAGGGATGAAGATAGGAGAATTAGATAATAAAGTGACATGAATGTGGATAATATATCCTCTAACTTATAATATCTATAGTCCCTCAAGATGAGTGATGATTATATTTGTTAAGGATTATGCGAGTGAAGAGATTTAGGATAAGGTGACATTATTAGGTAAGCTACTTTGGAGGAGAGACAAGTGGTGGTAAATTTTGGTGAGTGACAAACTTAGCATAATCTAATAAGGGTTCATTATCAAAATTTTCATCATTGTGAGACATCATATGGGGTGGATGATGATGGAGGAGGGAAGGAAGGCTAATGAAAGAAGGAAGATGAAGGAAAAAACATGGATAGGTTTAGATGAGGGTTCCTATAAGAGATAATGTATGAGGAAGGGATAGTCAAAGAAGGAAGGATAATAATTTTTATCAAAGAACAACAAAAGTGATTCATCCTTATATATTATAAAAAAATTGAGTAGAACAAATGTAGATTTTTTTATTTTTGGTGAAAATAAAAGACAAAGATAACAATGTAGTAAATGGACACTAACCTAATTGTGATAAGGTTTATATGTTGTGACTCTATATGTTTACTCAAAAATAAAGTTTTGTTAAATGCTGACAAAATTAAAAAATTAAAGTAGAATTAATTAATTTTTGGACATTAGAAAGAGTGTTGTTTAGAGAAATTATTTTGAGGATGAAAGAATAAATAATAAAGTTTAGGATTCACATCAAATTCACTAAAAATAGAGATAGAAAATAGATAGCCTACATAATTTAAATGTAGGAAATCCTTTTTAATTGTTTATCTTAGGATTCAACAAGCAATCTATCATAAAAGGGTTTACTTAAGTTAATGCAAGCACAAAAAAAATCTCTGCCAATTAAATAACATATTATTTTTCTTTCTAATTAGATTGTTTAACATGTCTTAAAATAAATTCTTAATTTTGACGAGATTTTGTTGGAAAATGATAACAAAACAAGAAATTGGTTGATTTACTACCAACTAAATTTATGAATGACAAGATTGTTTAAAGACATTTAAAAGATAAAAAGAATGAAAGATAGAAATTAGATAAACTAGCTGATGGAAAATAATAAGAGAGTTTTTTAAAAAAAAAACTCAAATTGCAAGTAGGAGGAACGAATACCAGTTTTGGTATAAAGATTTTGGCACACCTATAGATTGCAATTCCATTATTACATGCAATTATTTGGAAAAAATAAATAACAACAAACAAACAAAAAGTACTAAGATTTTAGAGAAATGAAGAATAGAATAAGAAATGCCAGTAAATTCCCATTGTCCGTGCTTCCACATTTTGCATACATTTCTACCACAACAGTTGCAACTACAACATCTGACAAAATTGCTCTATCTTTCATTCTTTGATGGATGTCTATAGCCTCTTCCAAAGATCCCATTTTGGCACAAGCTAGGAAGATGCTGGAAAAGGTTGCAGAGTCTGTCTTTACATCTGCCAATTGCATTTGTTTGAAATTTTCTAAAGCCTTCTTTTTAATGAAATAACTTTGTGAATAATCTATGATCAAGGCATTCCATGGGAACGCATTTATTCGAAGCATTCTGTTAAACTTATCTATATATTTTGTGTATCCTGCAATCATGGTAATCCATGAGACCACATTTCTTTTAGGTATTCTGCCAAATATTTCATACCCCTTGTCAATGCTTCCACATTTTGCATACATGTCTATCAGAATATTTACATCTGAAAAAATTCCTCTCTCCTTTATGCTTCTATGAATACCCTGTTCCAAAGCTCCCATTTCAGCAGCACAGGCTGGAAGTACGCTAGCAGATGTGAGCTGATGCGGTTGGATATGGCGAGTACACAGTGTGACTGCCTTCTGAAGATAGCCATGGCTTTCGTTCACTGGAATAAGAGGCTCTCTTTCTATTAATCCATTCAAACTTTCGCAGTGCGACAACCATGATTTGAATTTGGTTCGGGTTAAATTCAACGGTGATTTGACTGCTCACTGTGACATTTACGGGATCGTTTAGGAAAACGGAAACAGGCAACAGTTTGAATGGCTCCCACAAGAGCCATCTAATACGGTCAACTCTTAGTGTGTGATTTTAAGTCCAGCTAAATTAAATTAGTACTCTACTCGTCATTCGGACGAAGACATTTAATTATACAATAACATCTTTTCGATAAATTGGAATATTGTTAACCTTTACAGTAAGTATGTGGCTTCGTATGTGCAAAGATGTTTGCTTGACGTTATAATTTGAGGAAGCCACTCAATCTTATCTTCTTGTTTTCATCTGTGTTCTTCTTTTTGTATTGTCTTCTTGTTTTCATCTGTATTTTTTAAAAATGTTTAGAGTATATAAGTGTATGGCATAGTTTATATTATTTGGGTTAAAGTTTTGAATGTATTATTCAGTATATGATTTGATTATTTCGATGTATTTATTAATTTAAAATTTAGTTTAGTTAAATAATATATTTTATTTTCTTGTTTTTTATTTGAATTTTTCTTTTAGAGTGCAAAATTTCATATTTCAATTTTGACAATTCGTGGATCTAACCATTAATCACTTATAAAAGTGTCAAATTTTAATCTCTTATATTTAGAATGTATATTTAAAATTGTCAATTTGAGACATTTTCACATTATGGACAGTATCATTATAAAAATAATGTTTTGACAAAGCATTGAAAAAATCTTCTCTTGATTTGTATATGCATCATTCAATCACATCATAAATCAGTGAAAAGTCAATTTTCTTCTAGCAATTGTCATCCATTATCAAGCTCACACTTCAAAGTACACTCTAGTACAAAATATCGATTGGCTTATATTAGCAAGATTATTACTTGATATAGTGATAATTATTTTACTATTGATATAAGGACATGTTGACGAGGGTGCTAACTCGAGACACATAAAATCACACACAAATCAGAGAATATTATTATTATTCAGAGTATGAAAATCTTACATGTAGAGGATCTCAAATCCTCGAGTTCTGCAATACATGCAAGTTACATAAACTACAGAAATTCCCCTTTTTGCAGTATGCAATCTTTTTCCCAAAAAACTACCAAAAATCAGAAAATCCCACCCATAAATAGCAATATGCAATCAGGAATGATCTTAACCTGATTCTTTCACCAAAGTGCTTATTTTTATGCCCTGAAACTTCCCATAAATTTCTGCCTCCTCACACCTTCAAATTCAAAACTACTAAAAATAGAAATTGAGCAGAAAAAGCAGAAATGCAATTCTGAAAGTTGGGAACTCTTATTCGACAAAAAGGGTATTCAAAAATACAAAAACATCTACAAAAAGATAACAAAAGGAAACATAAAGGAAAACATATTTTTGGGTGATGCAGGATTGCCCTTACACCACTGGATGCTCAGGCTGCATCGCATGTGGTTGGAAAGTGAAATCCTACAAGTCATAAAGTTTTGAGAGTAACTTTAGCTTGTATATGGAAGAAGGAATATCATGCAATGGTATGCATTGTGCCATGAGTGATCCATAATTGATAAAAACACATTATATGTGCATAATAACAAGAAGATTGAGCATAAATAGTGATAGTCAATGCAATGTCCACATGTCAATTGTGCATGAGAAATAGATGGCAATCAAACAAGACCTATAGTTAATTATTGCATGTCATTAGATGATCCAGTCAATATTAACTAATACATTTTTTAGATTAGCAATGGATTTTATGTCTTTAATGCATTAGACAAAGTTTATAAATTTGAATGTTGGAGCAAACTACATTAATGAAAATTGGTGGGTTTTGGCCGCTAGCATTTCAAATTATTAAATTTAATAAATAGTAGTTTTGTGTAGATAGTCAAGGTATTCTTGTTGGCCTTATAATAGGAGTTGAATTGAAATATAGTCAAGTTTGAATAATTTTGTATTTTATCTAAAAATTTGTAATCTTTATCATTCAACCTATCGAAAATAATTGTTATATATCATCTTCTTGTGTTTTATTCATTGTTACAAGTGCATTATCCATTGTGAGTCTCTTTTCTATGTGATTGAGCATACCTTCACTTGGGACATTGCATTATAGTTGTATCAAATTTGGTTCCATAGTCTAATGTTTGGCTTGTGGAGAGGTGAAAGCATTACATGGTATTGACTAAAGTTTACAACCAAGAGATTTCTATCCTCCTTGAAATTTGAGGACCGGTAGAAGGTACTATAGATATCCTCCAATATGTGGGTCAAATGTTGTATAGAATTTACAGTGGTGCCATTTTTTTATATGAAGAGTGTTGAGGAAGGAGAATAAAAAATAGAGGAGTTATTGTCCTTAGATGATGAAGGAACTAAGTTCCTAGAATAAAAAATCTCAAGAAAATTTTGTGTGACCTTTATGAGATGTTAGAGGCAATGGAAAGCACTCAACAAAGAGATATGGATGTAGAATAGAGTAATGATGATGCACAAGATATGCACATGGACAAGGTTGATGAAGACCCAATAGACTTGGAAGACTCCTAAGAACCATCTTCTAGATTTATGACATGTGACATTATCTAGGTTCCAAGCTACAAGAAAAATAGATCCATTTATTTTGCTTATTTACTTAATCCCAATCAATTTGCTATAGCTAGGAAAGTAGGGATTGATGGAATGGTAACAGTTTTTAGTTTAAGTTATCATGAACTTCTTACAAGTAACATTCTAGTTTGAGTTCAAAAGTATTGTTGAGCTCAAGAACTCATGGGTGGTTTTAGTGTTTGTTTGAAAATCGCACTAGTTATTAAGCATATATATAGTGGTAGATGTTTATGATTAGTGTTAATGATCAAGTGAGAGGAAAACTAATTTAATTGTAAAACTAATGTGAACTTATGGGAGGTAAAATGAATGGTTGATGTAATCTTGATTTGACACAAAGAGAGCTTACCCCTTAAGTATTTGATATTCCTCAAACTATCTATCTCAATACAAGATCCTTTTAGTCACAATTTTAATGAAATTACTTTTCCTTGAAGAAAACAACTTCATATGTCCCACCATGAAAGGATTTTAACCAATGAGAATAAAGTTATGTGTAAAATATACAAGATATTGATCAAGGTAATAAATTTTACTTTGTAGCAATAACCAATAGCACATGAGTAGATAAACCATTCTATAACGATTATGGGTTCAAATGAGTTGTAGGAAGCTCTAACATTTCTTCTAATTACATGGTCATTGTTATACCAAATCATATGAGAGATCTAACACCTCAATAGTTAAACATGTAACAAAAACTTCTAGCACGGTCATAGATGAAAAGACTCCACCATTTGTAGATATCATTATTATGTTATGTATTCTCAAGACCATTATGACACTCCAAAAAATAAAAATTCATATTGATGTCACTAAATTCTTCCAATCCTATATGGAAGGGGCCCTACCATAAGAGTTCATGGATATGAACTAGGTAATGGTGCATCTATAAGTTCTTGGAAAATTTGACAACACCTATAATATACAAGAGGTTGTAATGCTTCTTTTCAATGTCATCATCTAGTAGCATGCTAACTTAATGAGGCATAGGGAAAATGATCCATTTTAGCTGATGTGTAATACTATCAACCAAAGAACAATGATATTTTGATATTCTTTATGGAGCCTCATATGAGTACACATAACATTGTATGTCATGTTTTTAGCAAATGATTGGTGCATCACTTGGAGGAAAATCCCAAATAATCCTTGTGAGTTGCAAGAGGATGCAATGTGGTAATGTGATGTAACCATTACTAACATTTACACAGTTTTAAGAACAAAAGTGAGGGTCATCCAATGGTGCATGAGAGCCTTGATAAATTTCATGAGGTTGCTTAGGATTTTCATGAACTATCTAGGATCAAGTGAAGATTAGAGGATTGATTCTTGTGCTTTGATAATGAATAAAGATATGTAAGACATTGGATTAAAACACTTGATCAATGACCACCATTCTCTTTGATAAATTTAAACTTTACAGTCATAGAAACAACAAAAATAAATTATAAAAGATAAAATATCATCATAAGGACATAACATCTTCCAACATGAGGCCATTTTTTTCAAGGGGATAAATATTCAAGGGGTCTAATTTATTCTTTGATATAAGATTATGAAGGAAATATTCAAACCTAAACATGATTTTGGCTTTGTCCCTTAGCAATGAGGCTTTGATGGGTTTCCTAAGCTTTCAATTTACACATTAATGATTAGTATCTTATCTTAGTCCTAAATTAGGAAACAATATGAAGGATCTAAGTTAATTATTTGACTACATGTGACATTACACACTAGACACACACACAATCATAATTGCATTATAATGGAATCTTAGGACATAAGTAATAAGGATTCCTTGAACACTAATATGTAACTAAAATTAAAAAATCCTAATAAAATAATTAAAAAAATTGTTAATCCCTCCAAGTGATGACTCGCCTCTAATCAAATTTCAATTATTTTACATGTCTATGATATTTTCAATATTCATTCATAAATGAATGTTTTTGATATTGGGGAAAACAGATTTTGAAGGGATCCGGAACCCTTTACAACCAAAAATCCAAACTACTGAAAACAGCCAAAAAGACCAGACTGCAGAAAAGATAGCCTGCAATCAACAAAAAACCAGCTCCCAAATAAACACCATTAGGTTTTACAATTAGAGTTTCGCTTGTTGGAGCGAAGAGTCATATCAAAAGAAGGCCCAAAGGGTTTAGATTTTTTTCTAGTAACAGTAGTCCAGCCTTCTTCAACTTGTGTTGCCTTAGCCTGCCAAGCCAGCCCATCATTTTCCTAAGGATGAAAATCCGCAGCCCTAGAGGTAACATCATAGTTCTCCTGAACAAGTGTGGAAATGACCGGAGAGCTACCAAAAATGGGAATCAAAGCACCATCACTAGAAACAGAAACCAGTCTAATCGTTTGATCAATATGATTTATCAAGGTAGCTACCCCAGCGGAGGAAGGAGAAACCCCAGTAGTCGAAACCCCAGCAGCTTGTGAATCAGAAGCCCCAACAACTTGTGAGTCAGAAACCACCACCTCAGAGAAGCTCCTTAGCTGATCAGATTTCTTCTCAACCGTGTAATGTTGTTGAGAAGCGCCATTCCACCAAGTAGTTGTCTTTGTCTTCTTCTCGAATCATTCATAAATGAATGTTAAAATAATAGGTATTCCTTTGAATTGGTAAAACACAACTTAATTACATGTGAGCACTAAGGATCTAAACTCAACTTAAGGTCCATATTATCTAGCTACCAAACTTAATATTGCTAGCTCACAAGCAAAAAATATCAAATTTTATACAAGAATATAAACATCATACATTTTTTAATTCTCCATCAAATGACCATGTGACAATCTCTAGGACCTATTAGTATTAGTTTTAATGCTTAGTGTACCCTCTATGCCTATTAAAATCAAATAAGATCAATCTAGGAGTTTACTATGAATTTAATGCATATAGTGTATAATTCGTAACCAACCTTCGATTAAATAATTTATACAAGGAATTATATAATTTCACTTAATTTTGGCCACCATAAGATTAAGGTTGCTAAAATTCAAGGGATAATCCAACCATACAGTCTATTATTACACTTGGCCACCCTCACAACAAAGCATATAGTTTCATCGGGTGATGGAAAGGTCTATGGGTTTGGCCATATAGTCTTCTCTAAATCAAATTATTATCAAGTATTTTGTTTCATACATTATAGATATTTGGCTATCATGCATAGGATCTGCTAGACATACTAGTTAAATTCCTTCTACAAGACATTATCTATTGAATTAACTAGAATCATATTTACATATACAGAGAACTACAACAACTCCAATGGGGCCAAGCACTAGTCAATAGTTGAAACACCTAGATAGGCCAACACCAACAAGTTATAACTAACATAACCAACATTCTGCACTCATAGAATGACCATCATTTGGCATATAGAAATCTACTAAGAAGATAAATATTCATCACAAGAGTGATTTTCTATGTCTAATCTCCATTATTGTGTGGATAGATACAATATAATGAGGCTCATGATTAATTATTTATTAGTTCTTCTTTTTACCATGCAAATCACCAATACATCTTTTTTATTGGCTAACATGCTTTAGTACAATACACAAAGCATAAAAACTCATGAGAATTTATCTACTAGAATCAAAAATCATAACACATTAATTATTACAACTATTGGTTTGAACTAGTAATTCTTGATTATGAAATACTACTCAAGAACATACCTCAGTAAATCCTTCACTAGATACTTCATTCTCTTTCTTTTATACTTAAATATTTTAGATGATCAACACCCTTCTTACTCAAATATCATTAAATTAGTATCCTTTAGTGACCAAACTATATTAATACTTATATAGTTTCTCAATCCTCTATCCTTAGATTTTATTCATCAAGTTTTGTTGTTTGTCAACTTATTTGAATTCCATCTAAGCTCTCTTCATGATCTTAAATCATTTCATTCTCTCAAGGTTTCTACCCATATATTTTTGTAGTCAATTTATTTATATGTCAATCATTTAACTAAGAAAATAAATTGGATCTCTATTCCATATTCTATACAATTCTCTTATATCTAGTCATATTTGCTTTGGGTGCACTATTTTATAACTCTACTTTGTTGTTTACATCTTGTAGTTGGGTTTCTCATGCTATCCCCAACTCATGACATGTGTCCTCCTTGTCAACACTTACTTTCTCTTCCTATTCTCATTTAGCCATCCATGCACTATTGCTAGTCACTAATTTATTTTTTATGAAATTAGACAATCCTTGGTTGATTAAGGGTCCCTATCACTAGCTACTTGATCTACACAAAAATAATTGTTGAATATAATGATTGTAGGTATCAATTCATAAACTATAATTTCTAGACAATCTAAACATTAACTTAAAAGATAATCTAAATTCATTGGTTTGGGATCTTAGATTAAATTGTGGTTCTTTCTAATCATGTTTTTAGTACTATTATCATTATTGCATCTTATCTTGCATACAGATTAATCTAAAATTAATCAGATCCAAATTATACTAAGAAATTTTAGAATCAAAACCTTAATCAAAATCATGTCTACTTTGAGCTACTTATATTATAAGATATTGTTATAAAAGGTGATACAATTAATATAAGAGTTGATGACATTCCATTGACCTTGTAGGACAATTTCACTCAAAGGTTGTAAATGAGCTTTTAAAATTGCAAAATTCCAAATATTCAAATTTGTGCTTTCTAAAGTTGTTTGTTGTGGATTTAAGCATAGCAATTGTAGTTTATTATTTTCATAGTAGTTGATGTTGTTTATGTTTTTCCTATATTCCAATCCCATTGAATATAAGAAAAATGTTTTAGAGTTTATCTGGCTTTATTTGCTATTCTATGTTATCATTGATAATGTAAAAACTTGGATGATCTAAGATTGTAATATTTTAGAGTTGAGAACATATTTCTTTGTGGCATTTTGTTAACCAGTTCACATGCCTTGTCTATGCTTCCACATTTCGCTTATCCTGCAATCACAAAATTCTATCAAACAATTCTTAGAGGCATTCTGTCAAATAGTTCGCGAGCCTACTCTATGCTTATTACACTTCTACCAGGGCAGTTGCAGCTACAACATTCCAGAAAATTCCTCTATCCTTTGTGCTTTGATGGATGTCCATACCCTGTTCCAGAGCTCCCATTTTGGCCCAGGCTGGGAGGATGCTGGCTACGATTGCGCAGTCTGGCTTTACACCTGCGAAGCGCATTTGATTGAAAGTTTCTTAATCCTTTTCACCAAATGTATTTTGTGAACATCCTGCAATCATAGTATCCATGCGACCACATTTCTTTGAGGCATCTGCTCAAACAGTTCGCGTGTCTTGTCTATGCTGCCACATTTTGCATATATGTCTACTAGAATATTTCCGACTGTATAGTTGACAATAATCTCCCTTCCATTATGGTTTGATGGCTGTCCATACCCTGTTCGGAAGCTCCCAATGTCGTTGTTGCATCAACCATTTTTTGATTCTCATACCTTGCTGTTCTCACGTCTTGTTTTATGCGATCAAACACATCCATGGACTTCCTCGCGGGAACAGTTCGACTTTCAAATTTTAGGGCGACTACTGTTTGAACGGGAAGGAAACGGACGCTGGCGGTCAAAGTACTTTAGTGTGTGCTGGTTAAGCCCACGGATCTGGGACAGTGTAGAAATATGAATTGTCTTTGACCGTATGGAAAAAGTTCTACAATCATGGAAAGCCCACGATAATACAAAGCTCGCAACTAATGAAAGTCCACAACTAATAAAAGCGCAATGGATTCGTGGATTTAAATGGCCTTCAACTTTGTCGATAGGACAAAAGGTTCCGCAAAATGATGCTTGATGAATATGACAAAAGCTTCTCTACTCTCGCCCCCTCGAATACGATGATGAGAATGAATCAATGGATCCATTTTACTCACTCTAGAATGTTTGAATGAAATTGATTTCATAGTGTTGTTGCGAATTTCAGTTAACGACGTGCTGGAACATATTCCAATAAACGAACTGGAGAGTAAAGTATGCAGTGGGGGATGTCATGGAATCAGTCAATCCACTCACAGCTACACCCCAAATGCACAAACCCTTATACATTCTATAGGATCTTCCAAGACATTCACGAGCTCTCGATTACTGATTTTAAGTTAATTTTGGCCCGATGTGGAACATTGCAACCTGGAAAGTGAATAATATGAAAGCGAGATAAAATTCTCATGGAAGCGATGGGAATGAAATGTAGAGTCTTCATGGGTGAATGAATACATTTAAAAGGTGGAAAGACTCCTGATTACACACATGAAAGAATGATAAGCAATGTTGCATGGATTTAAAATGATAGTAAATCATTGCAAATCGCAGAGTTTAAAGGATCTCCGATTTCGGTTGGGGGGGGCAAAAGGTGACAGGAACAAAAAGTTCTGCAACAAGAAAATTTCTACAATGAAACCCATTACAAGGATATGAGCATCTTGATCCCTTGAGAAACTTAGCTTAGAAAAGGAACCACTCCCGTACAAGTCACTCAACCTTCCAGCCTTCCGATTTTGCAAAACTTTGGTGGGTCGTTAGATCCTCTCAAACGTTAAACTCTGAATATAACCAACACTTGAAAGTGAACCAGCACCAACCCAAAGATGGGACCAACCTACAGCAAACCAACCAAAAACCTGAAAACAAGAAAAGTGAGCAAAAGAAAAGAGGGGGTCCTCGTTTTCAACGGCCCATGTGTAGAAGCCATGACAAATATCAATGGCTTATTCTTCTTTGTTGTGATCTAACATCTGATACTACTAAAATTTATCAATTATTTCCTTTAGAACCTCCTTATTTAGAACTTCAAAATATCCAACACACCTTTCTTGGCATGCGAATATTTAGTACCTTGGAAGACATGCTTCAACATTTATCTAATTGCTTCTTGAATTTCTTATACAAAGTAATCAATAGTTATGGCATTAAGATCAAATGATATGTATTTTATTACTTTAATAAATTGTTCTTTTAAATTACTTGTGGAGTTTATGGGCCATTTTTTGTCATATAATTCACATAGTATTTTTATATAAAATCTTGTAGATCATACAATCCATTGCAATCTATTGCATCTACTTTCCTAAATTAGTCTTTCCTATTACAAGTATTTTCATTCTAAAGACAACATATTTGAGTCATTCCAAATGTAAACATAGATCCATTGCATTAAAAATACCTTTAGCGATGGGCATATCAAAATTAACCCTAGTTATTTCTTTGATTCATGGAAAATTCCATTAGTTCTTGCAACTTCACATAATATTTGTTCTCAATATATATCAAGGAATTCAATTCATCTTGAATTTGATGATATAAAATGTAGGGATCATTTATGAGTTTCATTGCAATTGTCCCATCTATCGAATCTATCCAAGTTCTATTTGTTGTCACAATTGAATCAATTTCCCCAATAAGAGGCATATCTTTGTCAATAATGTTTATAAATGAAGAGGCAAACATTGGTATGAAGGATCAAATACCTAAGCTACTAAGTATCAAATATGTTTTTAGTTATTCCATCTTCTTTTTAAGATGTACTTTAATTTATTTATATCTATCCATCCTTTGCATCATTGTATCTAGGGTAGAAATTTTTTCTTACACATCTTCTCTTATTTTCTTTCCAAATGTTACTATAAAATATTTTATTAGGATACTTCCATTTTCCCTTATTTATCACATAAGGGACAACAACAACCCCAAATCTCATGCTTTGTGCATCTTTAGATATTGGAGAAATAACAATAGCCTTATTAGGAGGAGGGGGACACATGAAGAGGATTTCCAATTTAGAAATGTCTTTCTTTACTAGCGCAATCACTTTCTTCCTCATTGATGTTTGGTTGAGCCATATTCCACCATATGGAGTGGGAAAACCACTTGAGTTAACATTTTCTTATTCAACATACTTTTAGGGTCCTCCTCTTGTTCAACCTACCCTTTTTTAGGGTCTTTCTCTAGATTTGTGAGAGAATATAGAGGAAATTGTAGACATCCAAATATTTCCCTAGTATACCCTTATCCTAATCAACCAAATACATCACCTACTCAAGTCCCCTTCACCTAATGATCCTCACCTAATTAAATAGTCTTATTATTTAATTAGTCCCTTTTCCATCTCACCTCACATAAATAAATAATTTTGTTATTATTATTTACCTCGCACATGGCTAAAATAATTAGATAATATTATTATTTAATTATAGCTATATTCTCTCCACCAATTATAAGAATACATGACACATAAGAAAACTTGTCCTTGTGGTTCCAATATTATCTCCATCAATTCCAAAAATAAAGGAGTCCTAAGTACATTTATCCCTTATATATCTCATGGTTGCAACCACTTACTAAATTTGTTAAATGTGTCCAAGCCCTTCACAACCCTCCATTCTCTCCTCAATACTAAGGAATTCCTCTCAATCATCACCCACCATTGATCTCTCCATCACATCTCAATCATCCATTAACTCTCCTAAAAACCTATAAATTGAGGCACACTCTTATACATTTCATCATTACATTTTGAGCTAATATATGTTATAAAAATAGGTAATTTTCAAGAAAAGAGAATTTGTGTACCAATCACTTGGATCATATAGCATTTAACAATGGATTTCATGGTAACATTTAATTTGAGTGATTATTATTGCTTTGTTTGAATTCCTTTTGTTGAGATCTATATGAGGTTTGTAATAGTTTAGAATAGGAATATTTTGTGTTGTATGTGTTTGCTAGTTCAATTCTAAATTATTGCTTACATAAACTATAAATTATTTTTGAAGGTGGAGGTTATTTTGGGGAGACAGAGGAGGGGAAGGAGGTTGATGAAGAGGTGAATTTTGGGGATATTACTAAGGAAGGAGGACATAAGGATAATTTGGACAAGGAAAGGGAGATGCATTAACTAATGGGGCAGATTTAGGTAGAGAAAAAATATGTTGCTCTCTGGGAGACTTTTTTTCTCAAGAGAAGGATGTGACTTATGTGGAGATGAAGAGGATGGATCTAGGATCTACATATCCTCACCTTCTTAAGAACCACCTAATAACTTGATCTTGTTCTTAGTTTTCTTCTTCTTCCTTGCTATTTTTTTGGTATCCTTAGATCAACCTTGATTAGTGTCCTTTATATTCACTATTGTATCTATGACCACTTATGCAAATGGGAGAATGGTAGTGGTAGAGACTTGATTCCAATTGTGTATCTTATCAATTATCTTCTTTTAATTCCTTAGTGAGGCTCATTTGTCTTTTTCCATCTCATTTAATTTCATTCTTAGACATGTTAATATTTTGTTTATCAAAATTTAAGTCCTATACTTATTTGAATTATACTTAGGAATAGACTACTAATCTAAGGAATTATCCAATGAAATATTTTTCCTCCTCATATGTAGGATCCAAAACTTTTTTATCATCACTAATTTCCTCAAATACATCCCTTATTTGAAAGGCTTGAATTTTAAATGTTGTGAACCTATAATAATTCATTTTTTGTACCTCATGTTCATCATCAAACTCAACCCAAAAACATCAAGGATTAGATGAAGCATGAATTCTAACCATACTTAGATCTTTCTATAGTCCTTCGGAGCCATGTGACATCCTAATTTTGAAAGGGTGAAGGATCCATATATCCATTTCTACCTCTCCACTTCTTGCACTTGCATAAGTTAGACAAGTGTAATCTATAATTATGAAAGGGAACTAAATGACCATTTTATGTTTAATGGATAGAACCTTATGCACTTCTAATATTTGACAACATAACTCTAATATCACTAATCTATCATTAACATAACTTGGGAACCAATACAAGGCACTAGTGAACCCCTAAATATAATGTATAAGGAAAAAATGAATTGAATAGACTAGTTTCCTTACATGAAAATAGCAGTAGTTGTTAGGAAAGGTATCTCAATGCTAAAATTATTTTTAAAAATGGGTTATAAAATAGAAAAACTCAATTTCTATGCTATAGATTTGGTTTTCAACCAAAATAAATATTTTGAGCTGATTGACACCACCAAGGGGGGTACTTATTGTGTAGTTCTTCTTGAGCTCTACAATTTAAAAAAAAATGCCCAATCAACATCCTAGATCAAAATTTATGGTCTATGGAAGTTTGCATAAGAAATGTAAAGATGTGTTGGACACATAAAAAAGTTGAAAGGGGGTGTTACACTTGTCGACCAACTTATGATCATGTGTGTTATCACACATCATAAAGAATATTTGGTTAGAGATAATGAAATTCCCAACTTGGTGAGTTGATTATAACTCGGTTATGACAATTGAAAGGAATGTTCTATTTATAGCCTATGGACTCATCTTGAGATTTGGGTATTGGATTTCTAAACTAAGTATTTGGGTGCCAATGTTTGGGTGGTTTTAGCTCATGGTTTTCTAATTATCATTAAATAGTTTCATTTATTGTATATCCTTTATATTAGGTGTTTGAGATGGAGGTTGTGTCTATATTTTTATAGATATTGTTAAGCTATTAGAATTCCTCCAAATCTTTGGTTGGTGATACTCTTATAAAGGCTTTCTCTGCAAGTGTATTGTAACTAATTTTTTACCAAATTATAATACATTGGGTTGCTTTGGAACATGGTTATTTTCTCCTAAAATGGTTTTCCTCACATACACCTACGTTATGTCATATTAATTATTTTATTTTTATATATGTTTTATATTTATATAATTTTTAAAATATTGAAATTTGCACAATACCCTAAGAATTTTTGTGAAGGAAGTGTTTTTGTGTACCTTTATTCCTTGTATTAGTTTCCTCCAATAACTTCCACTTGTTAATTAATATCATTCTCAAACACTAAAAAGGTGTTGTTAGGTCTCACACTTTTAATCAATTAATTATCATATCAACCAAGGTGGTGTCTGAGACTGTTTGCAAAAGAATTTCGATGTCATATTCCAATACTAGATTTTAAACTAAATAAAGAATTATTATGCTTGAAAGAAACTCTAACTAGAAAAAAATTGTACACTCTAATCTATAGACATATATAGAATGTAATCTATGAAAATCTTGTTGAAAATCTACTATAATGAAATAAAATTTCCTCAAGTACTAATTTATTGAAAATGAAATATTTTTAAACTAATATACTATTTTTATTACCTTTATACATAATGTAAAACTTTAGAGAAATACAATAGCTATATAGACTTCTTTATCTTCAGAAATATAACATTTTCACATCACCAATATGTGGAATAACTTTAACAAACAATACAAATTTTTGTGTCTATAGAATGTAATATTTTATTGTTATCTTAAACATGTAGAAGGATAAAGCATAAAACACACTTGATACAAACAATAATACACAAACTAAACTTGTAGGTAACTAGTGATAAAA
>VDFB02232984.1:0-19297 GCA_007258455.2 Sequoia sempervirens
TTAGTCATTAATTTAATCATTACTTTAGTAATATATTTAGTCATTACAAATCAAATCTAACTTAACTAATCCTCACAAATTTATGCATATAAACTTCAAGTATCATAGATATTCAAATGTTAAAAAAAACCATGAAATGAAGACTAAAATGCTTAAACAAATATGATTAATTAGACACAAACACAAACAAATTACAAATCAAGAGGATCCACAACACAATATTTATAAGTGGAGAAAAAACCACTCTAAAAATTTACTTCATTAAGCCTCATTGGCAAATCAAAATCTCATTGGTTACATTCAATGTCTCAATGACACTATACAACTTACAAAAACTATATAAATAGAATACTCCTATTTTCATATACTTATACTATTTTTCGCTTCCTTATCTACAATCCTTTTGGAAGGGTAGAGACCTCCTATAGGGGCTTGACCCATTTAATCCCCTTGCAAATCCACAACTTTCCTGCCGCTATTGGTTTCGGCTCCTCCAAACTCTTCCTCGCTGGTATTCAACTTTCATTTCTCCAATTTGGAGCTGTAGCCTGAAAATAATGTTATGAAATTTTCACATCAAAAACTCAGAAAAGTCAAATAATACAGAGGATAAAATTCAAACATTTTCTTTTCCTTTTCCAACTATGGCACCCTAAACTTAGGCACTAGATATAATGTTTCCTAGTTATCTCTTACAATTTTTAAAAAGATGAATTCATGCAAGACAACAAAAAAACAAACAATATTCAATTAGTGATATAAAACTACCTTATTCCTAAACAGTTGATCAATAGCTTGATTATTGACTATAAATTTGTAATTGATACGCTTAAAAGTGTCCTTTTCTGCATGTGAATTGGAGCTTTGGATGAGGATATGAACATCCATCAAAAGCATATTTGGAAGTAGATTTTTATCAGATATTGTAGTTGAAGTTCCACTAATTATAATAAAGATAAATAGTTTTACCTTTATGCATCAACTAATGCAATTTTGATAACTTTTAAAGGATTGACAATGCTAGCCTTTATCATATCAACATACTCACTTGCAATTTGCAACACAACATTAAGCTTATTAATTAGAATCAACATCTAAGAAAGAAAAATAAACTTCAAGCATTGTCAATTTAGTAAAAAAATCATCAATTTCAAAGATCAAAGTATCCAATGCTTCACTCTCTCCACTCTATTCTATGCATTATTCCAAGTGGGTGTTTAATATTTTGCAATGTAGCAATAAAGAAGAAAATATGTCATTATTTCTTTGCATGGTGTTGTTTTATTAAGATAGCATGTTATTGAATAATTGATCTAATAGCTGATTTTTGTATGAATGCAAGTATTCTTGTATATTCCACACCTTGTAAATTTTCCACAGGTTATAAATAAAGGGAAACCTCCTTTGATGATTTTAACAAAAAGTATAGGATGCTGCACTTACATGAAGTATGTCCACTGGGTCGAAAGCTTTTGTGACCTTTCCTCATGACATGTTCATTGCCATGACACTCAACCCTTCCTATAATGTTATCAAATTTTTGGAACAACCTCATACTAGTTAGAAGGCTAATTTGAATCATCAATGATAAAATAATAATAACAATAAATAAAGAGCTTGCCACCAAAATGATCATTAATCAGGAAGAGAAAAAAAGCTAAGACTAAAGTTTAGTACTAGAGGTTGATAAGTTCTCAACTCATATGCCATCTGGAAAACATCGCCAAAAAAAGTCAGGGCGAGGTCGGTCAACTGCATCTTTCACAACATTAGTTACAACAACAATTACAAGTACTAAGAACAAAAGCCCTGTCATAGACTCAGATCAAGAATTTTAATTTATCAGTAGCTGTCCTAAATCAATTGAAATAGAAAACCATTTATACAAAGACAGAATGCAAAGCAAATAAGAATGTTACCTAGAATAGCATGGTGTAACTCATTAATATTTGTATGAAAAAAATAGTAGATACAAATTACAATGGATGGTACAACTACTGCAAGTATCTGATAATAGTTAACACCCTTCTTGAGCACTCGATCTGTTTGTAACCTTAATTGATATTCCTGTACCAAAAGACAAAACTCATATAAGACTTTGGCATGGCCATATAAGAACAAAAAATAAAATAAATCGTAACTCTGCATCTTCTCTTTCATGCCCACCATGTTACAGTTTCTCTATTTTTTTTTTAGTTTTTACCTAAACCTCTAGATACTACAAAGTACAAACAACCCTTTAAAAGAAAATACAACAAACATTCAAGTGGCCTAAGAATTGAAAAAAAAGATTAGTTGGTGACTTCTTCCTATATTTTAGATTCTTTTTGCTTCCTTAAACTGAGCATCATATACAGCAACAAACAACATCAGACAATAGATTATGCACCATAAACATATAATCCTTTAATACAATAGAAATTCAGAGGGTTTTTCAATATATTCACAAGAAAAATATTAAAATCAACTTTGTACAACACAATTGCATGTATCATAGCCACTGAGCAAAGAGATAATGAAGCATTCTCCAACTCTTATTACAACGAGAGATCATAACCTACTAGATCCTCCGGCGACTATAAATGCAAGGCCACGCCCAACTAAATTTTGCCTCAAAATTCCATGGCATTACAGAAGAATTGTTAAGTCACATACAAAAAAAATAGGTTGAAAGTTCATATCTCTAAGAAGAAATCAATATAAGAAAATCAGTCATGACATATAATGCATGAGTGTGAATAATCAGCACTAGATTACGTCACCACCAAATATCCTAGGACGAGCTCTCCTACTAACCATAGTTGTTACCATCACATCACTAAGTGAGCAAATGAATGCATCTGGCTGCAATGATCATTACACAAATTCAGTTTCAAAAAACAAGCATAACAACCTAAACTGAATCCACAAAACATCCAACTTAAGATCAACTTGTTGTCATAACATAAATAAAATTTACCTAACAAATAATTTCTCCATTGAAAGTGGCTAGGTCAATCTAGAAAAGTTTCCACAAATTAGAAATTGAAGGTTATTCATTGCTAATAGAATTCAACTCAGATCTAAGAAAAAATAAGCATTCTCATGCATCTCCATGGAGCTAGTATTCATGCCATCATATTGTTTTACAACTATTACTCAAGTCCTCAAAATAGGATTTCATACATAATAAATAATATTTTATTCTCTTGCTAACCAATAGAATTGGAACAAGCACTAAAGCAAAAACTTAAGAAATGCACCCTAATATTAAAATCTTGAAAGAAATGGCATAATCAAAACAAATTGTAAGAGATGGTATTAGCCTTTGCAAAAATGTAAATGAGGTAAGAATTTTGTACAGTATTAAAATACCTCATCACGCACATGAGTTTTCGCACAAAATGTCAATCTCTCATGCATATTTTCCAAAATATGCAAGACTGTTGGTTGCAAACCAACTACAGATTCCTCTCACCTTACTAGTTGTTCTTCTAGAACTTTTGACTTAAGAATGTCAACAAGATCACAAAGCAAATCTAAGTCTGCTTCATGAATTAACTTTGGGTGTAATGTATCATACAACAATGTGCACCTACAAAAAATCATAATAGAAAATGAAAAATAAGAATTTTACATTTTCTAATGAAACTTGAAACAAACAGCATTTGTACATTAAGCTGACATAATGCTACATTCTTTAGAATTCCATATGATACTAATTAATGTTTAATAAATTAATAACATCCTACATATTTCTTACCAAAGAAATGAATAGGACAAGAAATTAGAGAGTTGACTCCATTCATAAGTTGAAAAATAAATGTAACTTAGTAAACTTACAATAGACCCATCAATGGAGCCAAACTTGATGTCTCTACAAAATATGAAGGGAAAAAATGATCGAAAAGTTGATGCTCAAGTCGGAAAACCTAATATATTTTTAAAAATGAAATATACATCAACAAAGAAAGCATGACATAAATAATCAAAAAATTGGAAAAATTGTATTGCATTGAATTTAATTTATTTCTTGTAGATATTTAACTCCAAAACAAGAACTGAACTTGCATGTAATATATCTTTAGCTTCTCTTTCAGATTTATGAAGAATCTTAACTTTTGTCAATTTTAACATGCATTCAATTTTAATCTAGAGTATGTTGGCATATTATTGTTAGCACTCCACACATTTTAATTCCCCCAAAACCATAGACCTTGAATGCCTAGAAGTCGGGCACAACTTCAAGCAACAAGCAATCCATTGTAACAAGTGTTATTGGGCTTATATGGATAAAATTATAATAGGGATGCAAAAGAAGCTTGTAGAATAAGCAGATTGATTCAATATTTAGAGTGGTCGTATATCAATGATATGAGAATGTTTGAGACAAAATGACATAGTATTATATGCTGCAAAAAATAATTATTCAAACAACTAGCTTGAGCAGGGTTGTTGTGTACGTTACCCAACAATCTCACTTCATTCTCAATATACATGTTTACAACATCATATATGGTTATGGAAATTTAACCAACTCACCAATTTCCACAAAATTTAATGTTATAATGGTAATATGTATGACAATAATAATAGTGGCAATCCAACATTACAAAGGGCACATTTGCAATTGTTTATTTCAGTAGATGTAGTGGAGGATTTTCCTATTTATTGTCACATTGACATACTTTGGTCATCCATGCACATTAGCATAATTTATTTCTTTTTTCTTCTTCTTCATTTCTTTCATCTAATATCACTATAATAATTAAATACATTTTCCCAAGCTACATTTCTAAAAATCTATCTTCAAATGGCCTTTTGCATTCTTCTAAAAGACACAAAAGTAGAAAGCATTCTCCCCTTGAAGCTACTAACACATCCCTTTTATATCCAGATGATCTAAATACTTTAAAAAAATAAATACCAAAACAATCTTTTCAGAACCTATACAAACTCTTAAAACCAGACTCAAAAGATAAAAAATATCTCCTAAAATGAACAAATCCATCCAAAAAGAGAGACAATTCCACTTGGACATATCGTATGCACCTGGCCTCCTACTTTCCATCAATGGCCACAATTTTCTCCTCTCAAGATTGACACCTTCAATAGATGGTTGAGGATATTGGTAGCTTGATCTACTAATATGCTATAATACACTAGATTGTGCCAAGTAGCCATGATGTCCATTGCCAAACAGGGACCCTAACATAGACTTGTTGCACCTCTATCCCAATAAGGATCATACACCTCAACATCCCTTTGAAAAAGGCTCCATGTTGGAGATTCCCATGCTAACAATAGAGACCTTTTTGGTAGATCAATATATTCAAGGCCATAGTATGATTCCAATAGAGAAGGAATAATATTGATAGGTCATAGTGAGCTGAAATATTATTTGTCCCTTATGAATCAACAATTACCAATTGAGAGCCAGTTTATCTCAAAAATAGAAAATCATTTAAATGCATAAATTGTCCTAGGTATAATTCAAAATGCAAGGGAGGCATGCACATGGTTGGGATACACTTATCTTTACATTTGTATGCTACAAAACCCAATTCTATATGGTCTATTTGTTGATGCTTTACAAAAAGACAATACCTTAGAAGAGAGAAGGGCGGACTTGGTAAGCATAGTTGTGATTTTCAATTTAGTACATAGTAATTTTACTATAGTATTTTTAGACAAGTATGACCCTTGCATTTTACTTGTTAGTGCTTCTGATAATTGCACTCTTTATGTTAATAGATACATTCAGTTGCAACTATCTTGGACAAAAGTAATTTGGTGAAATATGATTGGAAAAGTGGATATTTCCAGGTTAATGATCTAGGATGGATAGCCAATTATTACTACATCATTCATGGGATAATGGCTACTTATAATGAGAACTCTAATCCAACAATGGGTGATATTGAGCTATGTAAATTATTTTCATTAAGTGAAGAGTTTAAATATGTGACAATAAGATAAGAAGAGAAGATGGAACTTGCAAAGGTCTTAGACCGTGTTCCTATTCCAGTGAAGGAGAGTTTGGAGGAGCCAAGTGCCAAGATCAATGTTTTGCTCTAGGTTTACATTTCACAACTTAAGCTTGAAGGTCTCTCCCTCACATATGATATGGTGTTTATTACTCAGGTATGTATTTATACTGAAAACCTGTGTAGCTTAAATCATAACCATTTTATCAATTTATAAGTGGGTGACTTGAATTTGGTATCCTTTGTAATGCAAATGATAACTATTTTCTGCCAAGTTTTATAAGTGGGTGACCTAAGAATTTTGTGTTGTCCTCGAAAATCTAAATTTAGCCTTGAGGATGTTGTGCATGTCCACCCTCCTACTTTTTTTTCTAACCATACAACCCATCCTTAAGTCCTATCTTCTCCAAATCATTCGCCTTTTCTAGAAAGAAGGAATTTACAATTTGTTTTGGAAGTTGTTGAATGATGCACGCTATGTAGTTCTAAATACATTTTTTTTCTTTGGTTATGTGTTGCAGAGTGTAGGTTGCCACCTTAGAGCACTTTTTGAGATTGTCGTAAAAAGAGGATGTGCTTAGTTAACAGAGAAGGCACTTAACCTGTGCAAGAAGGTTGGAAAACACATGTGGAGTGTTCAAACTCCACTCCGACAATTTAAAGGCATTCCAAATGACATATTGACCAAAATTGAGAAGAAAGATTTAGCTTGGGATCGGTATTATGATCTTTTAGCCTAGGAGATTGGAGAGATCATTCATTTTCCAAAGATAGGAAAAACCATTCATAAGTTTGTGACAAATTGATTAAAAATGATTGTAAATACTTGGGTTTGATTAGGATTGAAGTGCCTGAACTGCTGATACAAAGCTTCATATGAAGGATCTCTTAATGTGGATATAGGAAGTGGCTACAAATCTAGAACTTAATAATGTGGTCTATGCAACTTAATAATGTTCTAAGTCAAATTTTATGCTGCACCAATTTTCTAGAATCAACTAGAAATAAGTTACCACTAATCACCACAATCATTTGATATATTAATCACTGACCAGTGAAGTAAATGGGTCGAAGGGTAGTGCCCCTTGTAGGGTTCGGGGGGAACACCCATAGCAGGGTTGAAGGGAAACACCCCTCATGGGGGTCTGGGGGAAATTCCCCCAGCAAGGTCGAGGGGAAGTGCCCCTCATAGGGGTTTGGGGGTAGCGCCCCCAGTGGGGTCGAGGGGCAATGCCCCTAGCGTGCTCCCTGTCATGGTATAGGGTGAGGTTGAGGGGCAGCGCCCCCGCCACTGGCACCAATTTAAGGCTTCTTAAACCATACAAAACTCCATGGCGCACCTCATTTTCATGATTTTTTGAGTGGCAAAAAATTAGCTACCAAGTATAGCTTTTATTTGTACCTTAAGATCCCTATAGCATGAGCTCAAAAGAGACTACTCTTTTGGATTAAATTCAATTAAAAAATAATTCAATCTCACATTTGACTCATGTCAAGTAATTCAATTCCATCTTTCACTCATCAATCAAATTAACTAATTAGCTGTCAAGTTAAGTCTCAATCAAATTAGTTGACTGGTTAATTAAGCTAGTTGACTGATCAATCAATTGAGTTGAATAGTTAATCATAGTTAATTATAAATCACATCTTTATCCTCAAAACCAATTAAATCAATCTTGGCCATTCATATTTTCACCTCTAAATCTATAAATCCATCATTTCTTTCAAAAATTCAGGGAGCATTATGAAAAAGTCTTTGATCCATGTATGAATATTTGAATCAAATCATTGTCATATTATCAAAGAGCTTGCACAACAGTTGAGCATCCACAAATCCATCAAAAAATATTAATCAACGAACCTAGTTGACCAATTAACTAACTTGATTATTATATTGCTTTCATGGTTAAGAATTCTATCACCCCATCGGTGGGACGTTGTGTTATCTTTTGCTGATATGTTCTAGTGTTTCCAATATGCTTTCATCAGTCTATTGGTGGAACTATGAGGGGAGTTCTCCCGATGTAGTAATGTTAGGCCGATAGTGTCACTATTGGCCTAACATTACTACATCGAGGGAACTACCCTCATAGCTCCACCAATAGACCAATGAAAGCAGCTCACTTGTTCATGTCAGTAACACTATTGGACTAACATTACTACATCAGGTGAACTCCCCTCATAGCTCCACTGATAGATCGATGAAAGCAGCTCACAACACAAATATCAGTGTAATAGAAGGCTATCAGGCCAATATAAAACTCGATTCCCTTGATGTAATGATAAAAGGCTAAAGGAATCAGAGGAAGTGACACCTATTGGTGGACCATGCTTGAATAGGAAAAGTGTTTACCATCTATTACAAAATACTGAAATACAATGTTATACAGACTTGAAATTTTGAAACTGACTAGACAAAAAATAGACATGTCTAAAATGCATATATATAATATATATGGAATTGTGCATCCAAACTCCAAGGTGACTATATAATGGTAGGATTAATAAGATAGAACTGCAACAGTTTATTTAGATTTATTGTCTCAACCCAGGACAAACATTTTAGAATTAGGAATATAGAAAAGGAGTCAGTAAGATGTTTTCATTCTTCAAAGAGAAAATAAATTGAAAACAAGTCACTGAGGTACTAGGTGGAACAGTTGGATCTCATCAAAGTTGTTCAAAGATAATTTCAATTATTTTCTTATATTTCTAATGTAATTCAATATAAGGATATTCGATATTATAAGGTGGTAAGTAATAACTCCTATGGATAAAGGCGTGCAACTAATTTTCTAGTTGTGGACTTACTACCATGGTAACATTGACACAATAGGAAGGGCACATCAATGATGTAGTTCACATCATTACTCTACCTAGTGAACAAAATATTATAAATGAAACTCGAATAAACAAAACCAGAGCACAAAATTATGTGACAAACAAAATAGCATTCATAACCAAAAGACAAACACTTAAAGAGTAGTAAAAACACCAACCTGCATAGCAAAATTGAATGTCATGAACTCCACAATGGGTTTCAATCCATAATATATTGTACCGACATCAATGCCAATAAAACTAGCCTACAATGGCAGAATACATGCAAACATAAATTGGCTATATATTTGAATAATAAAATATATAAAGGAAAAAAGTCTTTTGACAAGATTTCAATTAGCACATTTTAGCTTCAGAAATTTACAAACCTCGGTGATTGGGGTATCAAGAACCTTGTTAGGTCCAAAATTTTGCAAAAGGCCTTTACAAACCTGTAAAGAAACACGAATATAAGTATATCACATGAAAATATCTCAAATTTTCAAATTTTTAGTCAATTATTCAATAGCAAAGGGTTTTTATCTAATTATTATATAATTTTGATAAAATTTCCACAAGTAAATTACCTTATAGGCTCCTTGGTATTCACCAACCTGGTAAAACAACACTCACCAAGATCAGTAGGCACTTTTTGAAAATACTATGGTTGACTCAATGATGCCCTCTCTCCCAAGAAGTTGCAAGTGATGCTACTTTATGAACTTTACTTCTTTCTTAAAATCTGTCAGGTATTTTGGAATACAATTTATTTGGTTGAAATCATTTATATTGATAAAAATGCATACTCTCCTGATGTAATATATGCAGGATATGTGTGACAAATTACAACACAATATGGTTTATTGAGTAATGGAAACCAAATTGGATTTGTTGATGACTCTGTAAAATTGTTAGAAATCTTTTAGAGTATTGTGGTCAAATTTATGACTGATTTTATATCAGTAATATTATGTTTTCTGTAATGTTAAAACAACAGTTTAAAGTTGAGAAGACATGTAAAACAATAATTTACAAGTTTGGTTATCAGATAACATTAGTTGCTTTAGATTGTTAAAATCTCAGATTAGTAAATTATATGCAGATTCAGATTTCTTTAGTTGCTTTGTACGTAAGAAAAAATGTAATGTATGTGATGATTGCATAAATAAATATCTAAAAATTTGAGTTGAGTATAAGTTGATTTACAATGATGTCATTGGTTGATTTAATTCATTAATATATGATTCTATGTTAAAAACAATATGAGATATATGTCGTGTACCTAGTCAATCTATATATCCTAGGGCACCTAACAAACATGTCAGACATAGGGAACAAAAAGTAAAACAAAAAACAAAGAAACTATAACATTTTGACTAGAATTGCACAGTTCAGGAATTGGGCCATGACATAAGTTTTGTAAGAAAATGGGTGTATTGGTGATAACAATATGATCCAACAGGTTGGATATCTTACTGATTAACTTTTGTGCATAAATCCACCTTGTACTTCATACTTGATTTGTCACCAATTTGATTGTTGTTTGCCAAATGCCACTGGAGTTCTTGAAATTTCTTATCTCTCTCTAACCAAATATACAAGAATACAAAACCAAGGGTAATTTTATGCAGAATCCTCAAGACCTGTACTTTTTTCTTTGACTCTATCCATGCTTAGTCTCCCTTCTACTATGTTTTGTTTTGGTTGGAATAGAATTGAATTTGCTTGCAAGTGTTCTCCATATTTTTTGTGTATTGGAAATTGAAGAAATAAATGATGAACTATTTTTGCATCCTATCTACGATTTGCTCAAATAAAAAGGTCAGTCCATCCTCCCTTTAAAATCCATTCCACAGTTAACAACTTTCCATCTATTATCCATCACAAATGCTTTACTTTAAGCCATTCTATCATAGATTATAGGATGGTTCATTTTGAAGATTTTCATACTGTACAATTTTGTGTAGGTGGCATTTTAAGCATCTTGTCAGGGTTGATGGGGAGAAGTATAAACCTTGTAGCCATTTGGTCCTTAAATTTTTTTAATTTGTTCAAAGAATAATTTTACATAAAACTTTAAGTCCATACAACTCCATAAAATGTTGAGTAGACATGCCAAGTGCTTTGCAATAATCTAGATTATTTTCCATTCCTTAGTGTCCATTTAATTTTTAATATGCCCGCCTATTATTGCAAGTCCTAGGTATTATTCATTCATACTTCATCCAATTGTTGATGTTGTTGCTGGTATAAAGTTTTGTAAATCTAATTACTTAAAATTGAGATAGAAGATAGGTAAACTCACATTCCAACATGCTCACCTATTGAAAATGACTGCCAACATCAAAAAGATACCTACTCTAGTCTTATTTGAATTTTTCTATAAAAGATGCTTAGCATCCATAATTAAATTCTTTATAATTGAGTAATATAAACTCAAATAGATACTTTCTAATCAATGAAAGTTATTGAAGTGAAGCTTACACCAAAAACAAAATGATCTTTATATTGCTTCATATATTCAAACTGTATAATGAGAGTGTAGCTAACTCCACAGTGAGGATGATAAGTAAAATATACTTGAAAACAACCATAAAACCACTAGGAAACAAAGCTGGTCTCTGCAATAATAGAACATGTTTACATAAGCATCAAACAAATTCTAATTTTTGACACATTTTTGAAGTCCAATAATAAAAATATTAGGAATACACATGTTATCAAGTTAAATTTAATTGCATAAGCATACTCTAGTGTAATTTAAAACCATAAACCATTAGAGAGCATATGACCTTAACTTGGCAATTCAAATGTGTGCATCTGTTGACAACATCAAAAGATACCATTAAAGTAATCTTTATTGTAGAAGCTTTGATGTTCTCTTTTGCAAAATAAATCTGTTGTAACAACATATATTTTAAGTGCAATAAATAAAAGGAGTATGGCAGCTCAATTAGATGGATGATGTTTTTCTTGCTAATGCAATCGACTGCGAGTTTTGATTATTCTTCTGTTATGCATGTTTATAAACAATTTTTTTTTACTATGTTGGTACAATAATTGTTTGCAATGGTACAACTTGGACTTATAACCAATTAATGGGATGTTGCTGTTGAAAAGGAGGTTGTAGTTTTGTGTTCATAAACAACCCCAAAAATAGAGTACTTGGGAGGGTAATGAGCTAGCATTGAGCAGATGTAAGCTGCAAAAACATCTCTATTCCTGAGATTGTGCCCACTTTTTTGATGGTGTGCTTCAGGAACTGCAATGTTCTAAAATTCCTAACATTTTGAATCCTACTCCTGAATAGATTTTCAGGGGAGAGAACTCAAAAACACCAACAATTTTGAGCTAGCATAGTAACCCCAGAAGCAAAAAAAAAAACTTAACATGCACCCAATTTAGGGAAATTATTGTGCCATAAGAAATAGGTGTTGGAGAGCTTTTCCAAAAGGTGGTCACCATGGCTTTTTATGTGCACTATCTAAGGAGAAATGGTCATTAATAAAAATTGACCCCCACAAATTGGATTTCTGATCAAGAATCAACAAAGATAATCTCCATAAAGCTTGAACTCTATTTTTGTGATATTGTTTTGTTTAGTAAATAAAACCTTCACCAATGTATTTCTTGCTCATAGTCCCAAGCTTACATGGATATAATTGTTATGTTTTTTTTAGTTGACCTCAATAACAACATTTTGATTTCAGTACTCCTTCCTTCCCATTAGCACAAACTCATTTTTCATAGGCATATATCAGAGGAATGAATGTTTCATAAAGTAATCTAGAACTTCAGATTCCCACCGTAATCAAAATCCATCAACAGTATCAACATATTCTGTAAAAAAAAGGTTTGCATATGCATGTTTTATAATTTATTATATGTACACGTTGTTGAGATTACTCTAAACCTGCATCCTAGTAAAAACAACAAAACTTTATAGTTTTCACCATTAACTTCATGTGAATGATTCTCATTGAAATTTTCCCTGCCTCAACCCAAGATAACCATATTATTATAATACTTCTCTCTACTTTCCCTTAGAATTGCATATCATCCCACTCTTGAATTATAATCTCATAAAATGGTTGTTGAAATTTAATATTCCCAAATCTTTGGTTTCCTTTGAAAAAAATGCTACACTTACAATTAAAGTAGGTTTAGAAATTTTTTCTTGTAACCAAGCATACCTCCAAAATAGAATGAAATTATTCTTTCATTGTGACCAATCTATCAGTATCACTTGAATCAACCACATAGATAACAACTTGGGTGTTCAGAAAATAACACCGCCAATAGGGCCTACAAAAAGAAATGAAATTAGACAACAAAAGGATATGCACAGACACCAAATAAGAAATCGTAGAGAATTCCATATTAAATGTATACTTTATAAGTAATGCTTCAGTTCAATTACAAATGTTAACAAATAGCATGGAAATGATGTACACAAAACCAAATTATAGAACTTATATAATAAGATCTTTATCAAAATCACTTCTTTTTGTTTGCATTTGGTAGCCATTTTTTTTAAAGTGAAAACCTCTTTCACATTTGTACTCCAACTAGCCTACTTAGAGGAGTTCTTGTCTGAATTGAAGTGCCTACCATCAGTATTGAAAGGCACATGGCATAAGTTCTTTGCAAAAAAATCATTTCATATATGTCACCTTTCATATAATAGATCCTCAGACTCATTTCATTCTCAAAGCTCCCATCCTTAGGGATATACTAAATGGCCTTCTAACACTACCCATTACCAAACTATTCAAAACCAATATTCATTAGGAAATTATCTGAAGAACAGTTTGTTCATATATCAAAGACATAATATTTTCATAGAGGTGGTTTCTATGTTGGTGTTTCCATGTTTATTGCTTCTATCATACTTTATCTAGCAACTAATTAATCAATTCTACTTCCATATTTGGTTAATTGAAGTGTGTAAGGGTTTGATTTAAACATTGGTGAATGATAGTATTCTATCATAAGAAATCAGCCATAAACCATAAAACATAATTCATATATTTGACACATATAATTTAGATTTGTTGATTGTGTTACATTTGAAGATGTATACCAGTATTATGAGGGTTTGAATTTGATGTATACAAGTTTGATTTACAAGTGTTTGAAAAACTGCACTATTGCTAATCAACTAGGGTTTGGAATCTACATTGGTCATTTAATTATTGTTTCAACTTGCATATGTTCAATAAAACATCTATTTCCTAGAGTTTTTCAATTGGGGAAATTATGGCCTTAGAAAAATAAATGAATGTGAAGCCCACAATAAACATTTGAGATTCCATCGCAGACTTATTGTTGGATCTTGGGCAGTTAATTGGAAGAAGATATGTCTTGAATGTAGCTCAATCTCTCAGGTACACAAATATGCTTTCCACAGTCCCTAGCTCCTTCCCACTACAAGAAGACATTGATGGATTGGTGGAACAAGTGGAGGAGAACTCACAAAATCACTTCACACATCTTCACTCAGTCCTAGAAAATCAAGGTAAGTTGGCTCAAGATCTACTAGAAATTGCTATTTTATTAAATTTAAAACTTTCTGCTACCACAAGGGTTTAAGTGGTGAATTGTTGTGCGGTGGTCTCTGAGGAGTCTCCTATAGAAGTTGACCTTAGATAAATGTATAGTTTAAATGTGTTGGAAGATGCCTAAATAATTTTCCTCTTTTGCCATCTTTCTTAGATGGGGATAAGGTAATTTCCCCTTTCCTTCAAAAAGAATACCAAACCATAAACTTAGTAACTAATAAATGGATTTTTTGATAAAGCATGGATGGATAAATTCCTTTTTGTGGATCATGTGAACCTTTGGTTACTAGAATTAAGCACTTTTATGCTTTTTCTCTGGATCTTGGGTGCCTAACCCAAGGTACCTTTAGCAAAAGATATATATACTAATTAAATATCATAAATTTTTTTTGCTAAAGGTGTCAAATTTATGTTAAGGGGTTTTTCTGAACACATTCATGCCACTACAATCCACCTTGTTGTTGTCATTTTAGTTACACCTCTTAGTATTAACTAATGTAAAAATTGAACCTACCAAAAGAAAACTCAACTCCTTCAATGATTGTAACAACAATCTAAGCCCAACTTAAGAGTCACCAAGTTTACAAATGACATAGTCAAAGAGATCATAGGAAATACAAAGGAGTCATAGGAATCCTGAAGCCCACTTAATTACATCATTTATATATAAGAAATCATTATTTCCCATGAAGAGGAAAGGAGAGATAAGCTTGTAAAACCATGGTCTTCTAAAGTAAGGTGGTCAAAATAGTATAAAGGGTGGCAAAAACCTCGTGCCTTTATTCATCCCTTCAACATTATTTGTATCATCAATGTATGTATGCTCTATATAATCAACTACATGAGATGAGTTATTCAATTTTTTATTTGCATACATACCTTCTTGGTGGTCCACAATACTACAACAAATAGCAAGGTCATATCTTTGTTCACTAAATTGGGAATAATCATTGATTTCCTCATTTTCCTCATCTACTGATAACTAATCTAATTGAATGTAGGTGCAAACAATATTATTTTCATCTATATCACTATCATAGATTGCATCAACACCTTCCTCTACCCTCCTACACACACAATCATCACTTAACATTGTGCCTGAATCACATGAAGCATCTACGTCCTTGCTACCTACAATAGCTTGTTCATTACCAGCCACTTCTATGTTTGAGGATAATGATTTTGCAATCATATCCCTCTTAAATCTCTCAACATAATCAATAAAAAAGTATGCTTGTTGCATGCTCAAAAGATCAAAATCCTCCCATATAGAACTTGAGCCTAAGGTAAAATTGTAGGCTCCAAGATACATGCTGATAGAGAGGTTGGGTGAAACTTTCACAGTTTCATTCTCTATGTCTTGTTAGAAGACTTTCAAGGTGTTTTGCTCCATCACCTTAACCTATAGGTCCCCTTCTCATGTTTAGGTACCCTTGGTTCTCCTGCCCAACCCCACTATCAACACTTATTCAACCAACCAAGTCAAACTTGGTGCCAAAGCTCTAACTCTTGCTTAGCCTTTAATCTACCCTAAAGACTAACAACACCTCAACTCTCCATTAGACCTTGCAGGGGTATAGAGATGCCTTCAATAGTTTCCAACCATCCTCCTAGGGTTCCTGAAGGTTCACAACACTTCACCCTTTTCATCGCTTTTACAAACCCTCATCTAGGGTTAAAAAGGCTACTAGCCAAGAGCCCAATTAGACCTCCATCTCCAAGTAAACTGGTCTTTGCTCAAAAATATTCCAAAAACACCCCATTCTCTCTCTGAGGTCCTTGGTTCAATTGGACAACTCTCAAATATTTTTGGGGTTTTGGACCTTTATCAGTTTTACAAAGCCAAATCTTGAAAATGGGCATAAACTAGGGTTTTAAGCCATTTTTTGGTTGCCTTCAATCTGTCAAGCCTTTTCACTCACCAAAAGAGTTAGTGGAACCTCCTCCTGCTTACCAGACCTTGGTAAGGCCTTTCCCTGCCTTCTCAACTATGATATTCAACAAGAAACAATCACCCCTACAAGTTAAGTGCCTTGCACTCCTTGTCTTCCCTAGTCGGGCTCTTCCTGGATCACCTAGGGCAAGACTTTGTTGATAGCTCCCTTGCTCACATCAACCCTATAACCTATCATATGTACACACATGGAGTCTAGACACTATTCCCAAAAAGCCGTACAATTTGTATAGTGGGAAAGTGACCTAGCACTCCATTCTTTCCTGACTGTCTAGTTCAGACCAGCAACAGGGTTAAAACAAGAATATTTACAAACAGTGATTAAAAATGAATAAAGGAACTAAATAATGACACAAAAGCTTAGAAGACTAACAACACTACATCCTCTATACAAAATAGTATTAAATTCAATCCATTAAAGCTCTTCCTTGAAGCAAAAATCAAAAAATGACTCACAAAACACTGTTTTACTTCCAATTCACAAAGTTTTCTCACAATGCTAAAGCTTCCAACCCTGCTCTCAGGTTGAGGCACACCTTAAATAGGGTTCCTCAATCAGTTATCTTCTTTGGTCGGACTTATTCATGACCTAATGGCAAAAGTTACAAAATCCACTGTGTTTTCCAACTTTTGCCAAATGTTAGCAACCTAAGCAAGATGAGTTACTAAACTCATCCATCCTTTCACTTCTTATTCTACTAATCACAACAGATCAAAACTTATTCATAAACCTCAAATGCTAACTAAATGGTCAACATGACCTCAAAATAACACATCAAAACAAAATTCAACCTAGACTACTTAAGTGCCTAGTGTTTCCTAGGTGCTCTTGCACCATTCTCCCCCTCCTTGCACAAACACTAAGGAATGTGAGGAGAGATTAGTGACACATCAATGCCCTGCTTCTTAAACTCAGCTGCATCTACCCAAGTAGCCTTAGATTCATGTTTGTTCTTCCATTTGATAAGATGCTCCATGTACACCTTATTCCTTGTAGATTTCTTCACTCTTGACTCCAAGATCCTTTCTGCTTGTAGCTTGTCTGGAGTAGGTAAGGCTATGTTGCTTACATCCTTGAAGATCTCCCTACTATTTTGATCTAAATCATTGACTTATCCCTTATATCTGATCAAATCAGCTACATTGAACACTGGTGAAATCCCTAAATCTGCAGGTAACTCCACCTTGTACGCATTTTTCCCATACTTGGCTAACACTTTGCATGGTCCCACTCTTTTCATCTGCAATTTGGTTGATGTACCCTTCTGCAACCTGGATTTTTTGAGGTGAACCATGACATAGTCTCCTACTACAAATTGCAAATCTTTTCTTGTCAAATCTACCTTATCCTTCAACTTTTGTGTAGCCTCGGTGACTATCTTCTTTACCTGCTCCTGAATCTCTTTCATGGTCTGAGTGAAGTCCTCTGCATGTCCACTCCTATTCTCCATAGCTCCTAGATCTTTGAGCTCACATATTCCTCTTGGGTGCATTCCATACACTATTTCAAAAGGACTCTTCCCTGTAGTCCTGTTCACACTGTCATTGTATGCATACTCAGCCTATGATATGACCAAGTCCCATGTCTATCCATACTCCTTGGTTAGGAATCTGAGAAGGTTACCTAACACCCTATTAACAACCTCTATTTTCCCATCGGTCTTAGGATGGTAAGATGATCCAAAAGACAGGTTGGTACCTAATCTACTCCATAGAGTCTTCCAAAAATGACTCATAAATTTCACATCCCTGTCTGATATAATGCTCAAAGGAAATCCATGGATCCTTACAATTTCCTTGAAGAAAAGATGAGCAATGTAACTAGCATCATGTGTGGTCTTGCAAGGAATAAAGTGACTCATTTTGCTAAACCTATCTACTACCACATAGACACTGTCAAACCCTGTCTTAGTCTTGGGGAGTCCTACCACAAAATCCATGCTGACACTCTCCCATGGTCTGTTGGGAATAGGTAGAGGTTGATACAAACCTGCATTGCTAGCTCCCCCTTTGGCTTTCATACAAACTACACACTGCTCTGCATACCTCCTGACATCCCTTGGCAACTTGGGCCAATAATAGAACCTCTGCACTAGTTCCATTATCTTGTTGATACCAAAATGACCACTAAGACTGCCATTGTGTTTTTCTTGGATAAGATTCTCCCTCATAGAACCTTTTGGAACACACAACCGATTTCCCTTGAATAAAAACCCATTTTTTAATGCATACTCTGAGTATTGGCTATGAAAATGATTCTCAAAGTCAGAACATACCTTGTAAGCCTCTGAGAAGTCTTCATCTTCTCCATAGAGATCATTGTCCTTTTATCCCAATGCTCTTTGATTCCAGATTCTGTACCATCAAGAACTTTCTACTTAGTGCACTGCCAATCTTGTTCTAACTGTCCTTCTTGTGCTTGATGGTGAAGGTAAAAGCTTGGATTTATTCCATCCATTTCAGATGCCTATTACTCAGCTTCTCTTGAGTGTTGATATAGCTAAGTGCCTGATTGTCAGTAAAGACTACAAACTCTTTGGGTAGTAGGTAATGCCTCCACTTCCTAAGTGACTGAACTAAAGCATATAGTTCTAGGTCATAGGTAGAGTACTTTTCCTTAGCTTCATTGATCTTTTCACTAAAAAATGTTATAGGCCTGCCTTCTTGGCTTAGCACTCCTCCTACTGTAACTCCACTAGCATCACATTCCATAGTAAACAACTTGTCAAAACTAGGTAATAAAAGTATAGGCTAAGTTACCACTTCTTGTTTCAGTTTCTCAAAACCTTTCTCAGCTTCTTGAGTCCACTTAAACTTAGTTTTCAAACCACCTTTGATTGTGTCTAGGACTGGGGCACATATGCCACTAAAGTTCCTTATGAATTTTCTATAAAATTGGGCTAATCCATGAAAACTTATTACCTCTATCCCTGTGGTTGGTGTAGGCTAGTTTAGGATGGCTTCCACCTTGCTTGGGTCCATCTTCAATGATCCTT
>VDFB02232984.1:19397-32031 GCA_007258455.2 Sequoia sempervirens
ATAACTTCAAATTTTTTTTTTAAATTTTTATGATTTAAAATAGAATTTCGGTTCTAATAAATTTAAAACAAAACTTCACTGTTTATATATATAAATTCTGACGAATTCCGGGTATGGAAATTTGTCAGTCATATATATATATATAAATATATATATATATATTTTTAAATACAGGAATTTAATCCCTATGTACTGAAAAAAAAAATCTATATTTTTCAATGACAGATCAAATTGTAAAATACAGTTTACAGTTAAATTAAATTCCCACAGACAGAGAATTACAGAGGAAACAACAATTCCATTAAAATAAAAAGAACACATGGAAACTAAATTTTATTTTCTAGTGCTAAATTACAGAGTAATAGAAACACCACAACTACCACAAAGGTTGCACAGTAATTTTGCTAATTTTCCTGTGTTTATTCCTATTTTTCCTTGCACAAATATACTCTAAGTTTCCTCTGTTCAACTATGGTTTTATTTTTCTTTTGTTTGTTAAAACTAAAATTTACAGAGGCAACACAAGCCTTAACGGCAATAACCAGACACATGGTTTTCTAAATTTTTCAAAGAAGATATATATATATATATATATTAATTCACAAAGGAAACAAATTAGATTCAGAGGAATACCTATTTCCTGTAGGCTGTAGAAGTAAGAGTTGCACCAAAACCCTGTAGCTTTAAAGCTCCTCCCATAAGCTCTTCCTCCAGCCAACAAAGAAATTCTTCCGGAACCTTACAGCTTCTTCCAAATTCACTCACAAATCAACAACAGAAAAACCCACAAAAATTCACCAAACCAACTTTTCCCACTCTTCCCAGCCAAATCTTTCCCGTGAAGGATTTCTGTTCCCCATGCCTATTTTTCTTCCGGGAATCCTTTCCTCCACCAAACTCATTTATTTTCCACTACCTCCCGTACAACTCCCATAAAAGAAAATTTAATAATTTTATTTTTTATATTTTATTTTATTTATTTTTATTTTATTTTATTTATTTATATTTTCTTTTATTAACAATGTAACTTAATAAACTATTTATTTAACTCCAAAAATACAATAGCAAAAAGACTTTTAAAATATCAACACAGTACGATTTATTTTATTTAAACTATTGCCTTAATAAAGAATATAACTCAATTAACTAGACTACAATTAACTTAAAACTCCATCAATTAAATAAATAATTGATCACACATACCCAACATTAATTAAATTACACTTAATTAAAAATTGATAAAAATTTATTAAATCCCAAACTAAACTGTTAACCAAAACGGACACATTAACAAACAAGGACAAATAAAAACAAAGACAACCAAGGACTCATAGTAGACGGACTTGGGATGGGAATTCTTTCCTAACCACTCCTTTTTTCAACATCAATCCCATTGGGTTTATTTTGATGCTCGCCCTGTCCTGCCGAAGCAGGTGGAATCGAGACTTAGTACCTGCATCCTGCATAAAACAAATGTCGTGAAACATATAAATCTCCATAGAAAACACACCGTGAAAGGAAATCGCAGGATGACAGGGCACTTGCAAGCAAGTGATGTCACTCTGTCCTTTCACCAAGACTCACAAATAAACACACCAAACAATATAACAGCATAAACTCGCAACATCAACGTATACATATTATTAAAAGCACCACAAAAGTCATATAGCATGATCACCATAAATAAATATCATCTAACATCATATGTAAAGTCTAATGCAACCAAACAACCAAACCATAAATCCATGCACAACCAAAATGGTGAACTGATCACCCACACAACCAAGTACAAGATCTGTCCATAAGAGTAACAACAACATGAGGGGTATCACACGCACCTCTCTACCTTGATATCCACCTCTATGTCCTCTTTGATCTCTACCTTTACCTCTTCTCTTAGAAGTCTCTTCTTGTTTCCTCTTGCTTCTTTCCTCAATCTTTATAGCTAATTGGTAACATTGGTGTACTATCTTGGGACTTAGAAGAGTCATTTCCTCTTGAATGTTCCACTTCAAGCCATTAAGATATCTAGCCACCTTGAGACTTTCATCCTCTGTCACATTAGACCTCATGCAAAGTTTTTGAAACTCCTTAGTATAAGAGTTCACATCTTGGTCTCTTTTCCTCAAGCTCTATCTTTTCTTATGCAACTGAATCTCATAATCATCTAGCATGTATGCTTCTCTTACCTTGGCAACCATTCCCTTCCAAGTAGACATAGGCTGCTTGCCTTCTTTTTCCCTCTCTGTCTGAATGAACTTCCACCATGTCAAGGCAGAACCTCTTAGTCTTGATTTTTCCACCTTTACCTTTTGTGCTTCTGTGACCCCATCACACTCAAAATGGTTTTCCATTCCCTCTATCCAATCTACAACTAAATCAGCTTCCATTTTTCCACTAAACAGTGGTATGCCTTCAAGTGCTTTTCCACTCAAAGCCTTCAATGCTTTCAAGAAAGGTTCTTCTTTCAAAATAGGGTCAAATTCAAGGACCTTATCTTCCTCTGCAACCTCTTCTTTCTTTGGTATCCTTCCTTCAAACTGTACATCATTCAATGCTTGCTCAAGTTGGTCTATTCTCTCCTTCAATAGCCTATTTTCTTCCTCCTGCCCTTAAACCATCTTGGCCAACTTTGCATTTTTCACCATGATGGAAGAACCACTAGACTCAGTCTCAGACATACAATAGTCAATCCCAAATCTTTAACTTGCTCTGATACCAATATGATAGGGAGGTTGGGTGAAACTTTCACAGTTTCATGCTCTATGTCTTGTTAGAAGACTTTCAAGGTGTTTTTCTCCATCACCTTAACCTATAGGTCCCCTTCTCATGTTTAGGTACCCCTGGTTCTCCTAGCCAACCCCACTATCAACACTTATTCAACCAACCAAGTCAAACTTGGTGCCAAAGCTCTAACTCTTCCTTAGCCTTTAATCTGCCCTAAAGACTAACAACACCTCAACTCTCCATTATACCTTGCAGGGGTATAGAGATGCCTTCAATAGTTTCCAACCATCCTCCTAGGGTTCCTGAAGGTTCACAACACTTCACCCTTTTCATCGCTTTCACAAACCCTCATCTAGGGTTAAAAAGGCTACTAGCCAAGAGCCCCAATTAGGCCTCCATCTCTGAGTAAACTGGTCTTTGCTCAAAAATATTCCAAGAACACCCCATTCTTTCTCTAAGGTCCTTGGTTCAATTGCACAACACTCAAATATTTTTGGGGTTTTGGGCCTTTATCAACCGTACAAAGCCAAATCTTGAAAATGGGCATAAACTAGGGTTTTAAGCCATTTTCTGGTTGCCTTCAATCTGTCAAGCCTTTTCACTCACCAAACGAGTTAGTGGAACCTCCTCCTACTTACCAGACCTTGGTAAGACCTTTCCCTACCTTCTCAAATAGGATATTTAGCAAGAAACAATCACCCCTACAAGTTAAGTGCCTTGCACTCCTTGTCTTCCCTAGACGGGCTCTTCCTGGCTCGCCAAGGGAAAGACTTTGCTGATAGCTCCCATGCTCACATCAACCCTAGAACCTACCATATGTACACACATGGAGTCTAGACACTATTCCCAAAAGGCTGTACAATTTGTACGGTGGGAAAGTGGCCTAGCACTCCATTCTTTCCTGACTGTCTGGTTCAGACCAACAACAGGGTTAAAACAAGAATATTTACAAATAGTGATTAAAAATGAATAAAGGAACTAAATAATGAAACACAAGCTTAGAAGACTAACAACACTACATCCTTCATACAAAACAATATTAAATTCAATCCATTAAAGCTCTTCCTTGAAGCAAAATCAGAAAATGACTCACAAAACACTGTTTTACTTCCAATTCATAAAGTTTTCTCACAATGCTAAAGCTTCCAACCCTACTCTCAGGTCGAGGCACACCTTAAATAGGGTTTCTCAATCAATTATCTTCTTTGGTTGGACTTATTCATGACCTAATGGCCAAAGTTACAAAATCCGCTGTGTTTTTCAACTTTTTCCAAATGTTAGCAACCTAAGCAAGATGAGTTACTAAACTCATCCATCCTTTCACTTCTTATTCTACTGATCACAATAGATCAAGACTTATTCATAAACCTCAAATGCTAACTAAATGGTCAACATGACCTCAAAATAACAAATCAAAACAAAATTCAACCTAGACTGCTTAAGTGCCTAATGTTTCCTAGGTGCTCGCACCTATGTCAAAGGTTAAGAAGGTATAATGTCCGGCTCGATGGGCTAAGGCAACTGCAAACTTATGGATGAGCTCCATATTAGATTCTACCTCTTTCCATTTGATGTTTTCTAATTCTTGGACAAGGTCTATAGGGTCTAGATGTTTTTCCTATTTGAAACCCATGTAATTGAATTCTATTTACACTTTCAATTTTTCATTCAGTTGCAATGTAAGTATACTACTACTATGTGCAGTACAACATTTTTGGTAACATGGTTTGAAATAATAACCCTCAGTTTCAAACTAATAAAATGACAAGCAATGGATGAAAAATAATAATCAAGGAAATGTAAACAAAATGCAAAGAGAATACCTTGTCTACTCAAAAAGAAGATAAAATTTAATCTATTGAAATAAAGATCATCATGGTTCACTCATAATGATAATCCTAACAATCAAGAGGATCACCACTAGGATGCCAAAAATCAGCGACCTCTATTCATTGAGCTTAATTTAACAATTCTTTAGTTTTTAGTCTTTACAAAGCCAAAGTAATGAGAGTGTGGCAAGTGTTGTTGTTTTGAAAAAATATGTAAAGGACATAGCTGATGCAAGTAACCAACTCTTGATTCCTTAGAAACTTGCTAAGAAATCCATGTTTTCCATGTTACATCTGCTACAAGCTTCATGCTCATATCATTCTTCCCCATAACAGAATAACCCTTCCATGTACCTATGGAAATATAAAGTAAGCTATTTTTTTAGCCATATGGGATATCATCTAGTGGAAAGGTAGAGAAATAATAATTATGATAACTTGAATGGAATCCACTTCTATGATGAATTATTAAATTCTTTCCTTGCTCCTAGCCAAAAAGAAAGGGGGATATTGTCTAGTGGCAAGGTGAATATTGCCAATTTAAGAAATTAAAAAGGCCACAACTCATAACATTCTAAACAAGAAAACAAGAAAATAAACATGATATTATAGAAAAATAAATTTTAATAATAAAATCATTGAAAAGAAACAAATATCTCCAAAAAGGGCCCAAAATGCAGTCCTGCTTGAAATATCTCCAAAAAGGACCTAAAATGAGGCACTGCTTGAAAAGTAAAGGCTTATAGATAGATCAATAGGGAGAAAACTACAACTCTTGTAACTAAGACAACAAATAGGATTTAAAGATAAAGAACATGATACAAAAGAAATATATACTTATAAAGATTTGTATATATATGGTGATCTTGTTTAGTTATTTACAATCCAATGAATCATTCATCCTGATTATGGGTACATAAGTGTGAACCGAAAATTTATTTTTCAATGTTTATTTTTAATATAGTTTTGAATCCAAGGAAAAGAAACTTCTTGCAAAAAATATGTATACTTTCTCCCAATGAAGTGACTACTTGTACAACATTTACTAATTTCTGAAAGTATACTTCATGAAGCAAAAGTTGTCTATGGGGAATTTGGTGTCATGATATCAAATGTAGGCACTGCTAATGTGAAGGGAACAAGGTAGAAGATTGTCTAGCCAATCATGGGATAGATTGCTTTAAATTAAATATAGGCCATGAACCGTCAACCTGGGAGGGTTTAGAATTCATTCTATTACATGAAGCATATTCCTCCATCTCTCATTAACATGTCCTTGGCTTGTTACATCAAACAAATCTTTGTTTGACCCTATTTATCACTCACTTAGAGAACTGCCACCATGTTCCCATGCATAGAAATCACTCTTTAGTCCATGTGACAGGTGGTTCCTTCCCTTCTAAGCCATGAAAAATAACAAGACTCTTTCCTATGCTCATACCCTACCTCCTAAAGCTATTTATGGACATTATTCTTCCTTGTTCCTGTTTTTCTAGTCTCTCTGTGTTGACTTTACAAAAAATGATGTGCTAAAGCATTTTCAGGAAAACCAAGTAGTGCTTTAGGTCAGTTGGTAAAAAAACACACAAAAAACACCTAAATATTCCAAAAAATAAAATTCACTGAAACCATGGCAAGCGACTTACCTAAAAATTCTACACAAATTGTGTCATGGTGTCAAAGATGCTGATGATACATACTCTAAAATCCTCGTCAAAACCTTATTTTTTAGGTTGCAACTTGCCAAATTGGAGAAGTGAAAGGTCAATACCAACAATGAAGAGTTTGGAGCGAGAAACCAATAGTGGCGGGGCAAGTAGCAAAAAACTGTGAAAAACATCCAAAAAATGGCTTTCATTCTCATGATATTCTAATTTTATAAAAGAAAAAATAAAATAAATTTACATATGATAGCAATTTAGATAAAAATTTAAAATTATATATTAAAAAATATATAAAATAATTATACAATTGAAAATATTAAAACATATATAAATTACAAATATATTATATGGTTAACATAATAAATATTATATACATATTTTTTATAAATTATAAAATAAAATGTGTTAAAATGACTTAAGATTAAAAGTCTCATGTACAATTGTGGCTACATAGCCATTATGGTCACTAGTGTGTGGGGTTGTGGCAACACAACTAGTCACCATAGTGGTCACAACTATTGTGGTGGTAAGTCATAGCCCTTTTTAATAGTAAAAAATAAATATGAAAAAAAAACTATTTTTAATTATATGGATAAAATAGGTTCGAAGGGGTCCTAAAATACTTTACAACAAACATCAACTTGAAACAAAATCCAAACAAAATTACAACTACAACCAAGTTACCCCACTACAACCACCTTACAACAATAACAAACCCAAAAATAACCAAAGGATTAGTTGCATACACCACACTAGGCTTTTACCTAGCAATTTGCACACCAAAAATGTGTCTATTAGAAACATACATATTTTAGGAAGAACTCTCTTCCTTCTTTGGACGATAGTCTAGGACACACCATTATCAAGATTCATTTAATCATCTTGCATTGATATGGACACAATTTTATTAGTTAATGTCTATGAATAATTTTTTTTTTAAATATTGATGGAATATCATAATTTTTAGATTTTAGTCCATGGTATAATTTAATAGTTTCAATTTAATTAGTATATGTAAATTAAACAAGTGGTATTAATAGCATATGTAGTTGAATAATACAATTCTATATCTTTATATGTGGCAAATGGTTTGAAGCAATGGTAAATGAATTGGAATTTTCAAGAAGCAACTCTTCTAAAATAACAAATGTAATGTGTTTCACATTCATTCATAGAAGCTTCAAATTTAATGCACTCCTAGCCAATTCTAAGTGGCAATGGTAGTAATATATACCTAGGCAATTTCTTTTTTATTTATATATGTGTTCATTTAAATTATGTATGCTAATACGTTAGAGAGTATGTGTTGAAGTTAGGGCTCCCTAACATAATGAGTAATAAAAGTTTAAAAATGTAAATGTTAATTTTTTTAATAAAATATGTGAAGGCCTTAAGACTGCACCAAGAGGCAATGCCTTCCATGCAATAGGTTTTTTCGGTGACTAATCAATCTAGGCGGCCAAATGGCCTGCTTAGGTAGGGGTCCCATGAGGGGGGCTTAAGCTCTATGGATTATGATCAAATTCAAAAGAAAAAAGAATAGAAGAGTAATAATAATTTATTTAGTCATTAATTTAGTCATATATTAGTCATTTATTTAGTCATTTTTATTTGTTTGATATTAGTCATTTATTTAGTCATTTAGTTGTGATTTTACCTGATGACCAAATTAGTCACTTATAAATGACCAAACTAGAATTTTTTTGTCAAATACTACTAGTGTTAGCCACGTGACTAAAACTTTTAGTCACATTTTAGTCACAGTCATTTATTTGTCAAATTCTACTAGTGAATGCAATAGTATGTTGTGATTTTGATAAACTAAATGTAGACAAATAAAATTGAATTCTAGAAATGCAAAGGGTCTAAACATAGATGCACTTGTGGTATAAATTTGATCTTGATCTTGGGTTGATGCAAGAAGTTGGGTCCACAAAAAGCTCAAAAAGTGGAAGTGTTTTTCCTATTTTTCAAAATTTCACACTTGGACTAAAAATTTGAAACACTTACTGTAATGCCCACCATGAAACCCTAGAGAATGTCACACACATAACGAAAGTGAACAATTTTTTTTTTTGAAAGTGTAATTAAACAAGTAAAGTAAACTACACTAACACATACATTCTCTAAGGTACGTGGCGACGCTTACTTACAATACCCATTACTAACAAAAGTTACTAAAGATAACTTATATTTAATTACTCATGAATTAAAGATCATACATCCAAAACATTAAAATACATTGCATAAGATATAAAGTACAATAATGATTCATTCACACATTGCATTTATTTAATTTCACAATTAAAATTCTCATTTCCAAATGAGATAGTTTATACAAAAGTGTTACAATTACAAATTACAAAGGTTCTCCTCGAATAAAAATTGAGTGATACAATTACAAGTTATCCAACTGATACAAATGACATAAGAGAAGTACAAATCCACTGGTACACATGAGCTCTCCAATCATGAAGTACCTACCATCACGAACAAGAACTGGGGACCCAACGATGTAAGGTGCACGTTCCACCCAACCAAGTGGTACCTGAAGGCCCAACCCCCATGCTAGGAGATAGTAAAAGAGATTCCTAGGAAAAACCTACAACCTCTAGACACAGGAAATAACAATACTAAACTACACAAGTACAAAACTAACAAAATGGTTACAATACTTCTAGATAACAATGATCAACTACACAATACAACAACTGACTGGCAATTGTCATAGGAAGAGTGTCACACATAATTTGCTATGGGTTACCCTGGCTCAACCTTCTTAGGCTACTGGACCCCCATCCTGGGTTACCCTGGCTTGCCTCTACCGGTTGTCGGACCCCCATACAAACTATGCTTCTCGTCTCATCTCAAGCCTTAATAAGTGCATGAGTCATGAGAGAGGAATTAATTATCTTAATTAGTCTGAAAGTTTTTCATTAATTCTTTTTAAGTTATCACTTGATTAAACCCTAAGTGAGTTACTCTAGCGCCCCTTTGTATGTTGGACCCCCACAAAGAGCCACTCTCCTACTGACAACACACGGTTCAAATCCACAATACCATGGGTAGATAAGATGCACAAAACTGATAACAAATATCAAGCTTAAAACATAAGGTCACACAACCCGTTCGTAGTAACTGGGTATCTATACCATATCACATATCCCATTTGTGGTAACTAGGTGTTCAAACAACTACATCCATGTGCACTACCCAAAACAAATCACAAGTTGAACCAACACCTATAACAACCCAACATAGAATAAACTCCTCTGGAAGACTTACTAACTTAATTAACCCATTTTCCCCAACAAACATAATAGAAGAAACATAATTTAAAAGCAAATCAGGCAAATAAAACATCTAATATTCGGATTTCCTAAATCCAATTTAAACAATAATACATTGCTCAATTATTTCTAATTCAAGACAATTTTATTCATAGGATAAGAACAAATCATAACTAATTGTTTAACTTTATAATTCCTCAATACATTACATGAAAATAACAAATCTTATCATAAAATTCATTTGCAACCAATAAGAAATATAAATAACAATCGCTTTCTTAAAAATTTCATTTTATTTAAAACAAATAACGATTTCCCTTAAAATCATTCCCTTATTAAATAATTACTTGAGCATCTGACAAGCAATAATAAATTTAAATCAAAAGGTTTACTTCAGTTTCCCAATAACATTTAAATATAAGAATCCCATTTCCCCATTGAAATCATATCATTATAAAATAGCTACTTGGACATAGACATGCATCTCTATTAATTAAATATTCATTTAGATAAAAATGTATATCTACATAAATTTAATATCCATTTCCAATGTTTAAATATTCATTTATTTAACCATATGCACATTATCCATATATTACTAAATAAGAATAGCAATAAATACATATATATATAAATATATATATATATTAATTTATATTTATATAATATATATTATATATATTATAAATAATATGTATATAATATATATTACATATAATATATACATATATATAATTTATATATATATAAAAAAAAAACATTTTAAAATACATAAAAAACCCGGGGGCGCGGCACAGGCTGCACCTAGCCTTCCTTGTAGAGTGGCGTTACTTTGTGGTAGCCTTCCCAAATAGTATGTAGGAGCACTACCTAGCAGTACACCTTGCATGGGTGTGGTGTGTTAGCCACAACTCTCCCTCCATGAAAAATTATTATTATTATTTTTTGATTTCCCTAACCATGAGTCTAGCGATTTTCCCAAAATTTTAATCATAATTTTATTATAAATCCAAGTTGTATACATATTTACCTATATATGAAAAAATATAATAAAATAATTTATCGGAAGGAAAATTTTTCACAAAAATATTCTGAAGGAAGTTCTGATTTTTCATAGGATTTCAATTTTCAAAGAATTTAACAGAGAATCTCTTTTCCAGAATTTTAATTGAGGATCTTCATTCATTCTTACAGAGGTTTTCTAATTTCTTTTGTTGTTTTCATTTTGAATTTCCTATTGTTTTAAATTCTTTTCCCTACAAAAGATCTAAGAATTTCTCAATTTTTCTACAGAGATTTAAAAAAATTCACAACAATTCTTTCAAAACTTCTAAACAATAAAGCAATAAAGAACTTGTTTTCTGAAGTCTGAAAAAATAAAATTTGAAGTTGAGCTTCCCTACAAAATCCAATCTTTCAGAACCTCTTTCAAAATCTCCACTTCCAGACCAAATGTAAAATTACAGAGCCAAATCTTTTTCCATTTTAATAGGCCAAATTTTCCAAATATAAAAATATCCTCCCATTAATTTTTCAACACTTAGTCAAAATTCCAAAATATCTCTTTCAACCACCACAATTATTTCCTCTTATGCATTCAATTTTTTTTTTTGCTTTTAAATAATTTAAAACACAATTTAATTTTCAAATAAATTTAAATCACTTAATCTATGCACTTTACAAAACAACTTTAATTATTTATTTTATTTAATCAACAACTTTAATTTAATTAATTACTTTATCCATTTAATAAGATAAATTTAATCAATATATTAAGTTACCTTACCAATTGAATAAAATAAAATTAATTAAATTAAATAACAATTTTAATCTAAAATACATAAATTAACATTTACAACCACTTAACATTAATTTCCACATATAATTCCCACTGATAATAAATTATCAAAATATCAAAGACAGCATGACTTAGCAACAAACAAGATACAAATTGATGACACACTATGACTGGGATTGTGGTTTGATAAGGGAACCCCGTTACTATCTCCCAATCAACAAAACCGTTGGGAAAGTGGACACGCTTATACCTATGAATCCAGGTGGAGACAATGTCTTGTACCTACAATCCTGCAATCAAGATGAATGTCATACATGGATAAAACATAACAGTCACACCATGAAGAGAAATCGCGGAATCACAGGGCGCTCGCAAGCGAGTGATGTAATCTCATCCCCTTCACCAATAAGTCACATCAAGATTGACAAAATTAAAGCATCATTAATCAACAAATGAGCATATCTCAATATTAACAACTATGCTAATCAAAATCATAACATAAAACCATAAACATCCATATAGTGTATCGTCACATCAAAGTATAGCATCCACATCGCTCTAATGTCAATGATCATAAAATAATAACAAGGTATCAAGATCTATCATAATAAAGGTACTATCAAACATCATAAACAAATCTAAACACATAGTAGTAACGACTTGAGGGGCACTACACTTACACATTGAATCTTTAAAAATGTATGTAATATGAAATTTAGTATTTTTAATCTAGTTTCCAAATATGTAATTTATGCTAATACCTATATGATACAAATTAATTGTTAATCGGCATGCATAAAACAAATTTAAAAGTCACTTTTTTTAACCATACCATGCACATGTATGGACACCATAATTTGACCTAAATAAAAGTATTTTTCTAATTCCTTTTGGGGAAAGATATGTAACAAAATGAATATTGATGAGGATATTTTTTTGTAATTTTTTTCTTTAAAATATTTTTTATTGTCCTTAATTGTTTTTTTTTAAAATCAATGTGTACTTGAACACCATAATTTGACCTAAACTAATCATTTTTTGAATCATTTTATTGTGTAGAGAATTGTCTAAAGATTGATGTCATATATTTTTTAACAAAAAAATTAACAGAGTAAAAGTTAATAAAAAAGAAAAGCCTAATATTTCAAGTTTATAAACCAGTTTGCTTAGAAATTAATTAAAAAATGAAAGAAAAAACAATCAAATATTAAAAAATTATATATTTGAAAACTAGACATTGTGATCTATAATGGGTTTTAATTTCGTAAATTAATTCTAAAAAAAAGTCCATAAGCTATATTGCTAAAGTTAGACATTTCTTTGGAA